>VDFB02256132.1:167353070-167598256 GCA_007258455.2 Sequoia sempervirens | reverse complement strand
AAATAACACATGTTCTATTGTTGCTAGACATCCCTTAAGGCGTTCTATTATGACATTTGCTTTAAGGCGTCCCCTTAAATAACATGTTCTATTATGACCCCTTTAGACATCCCCTTAAGACCCCTTAAGACATCCCCTTAATTAACACGTTCTATTATGACCCCTTTAGACATTCCCTGAAGACATATTCTAACCACCAGAATCTCCCCGTCCACCTGAACTAGGTGTAGCCTGATCAGGTCCATAACACACTTGATGACAACTAGTACATATATGGAGGATGGGTCTCGACACTCCTGGAGCAGTACTCGGATCAGCTCCATAAAAAAATCCTCCATCATCATCATCGTCTTTATGCTCCCCACTCGCTATCGCAGAAGCGTGTTGATCAAGGTCTCCTGCGAGTGTACTAAGGGAACCTAATGTTGAGACCAAAGCTTGATGATGTACAGCTGTAGTTATGGGAGGACCAGGAGCAAAAAAAAGGGGTTGTGCATGCACAGGGCATCAGGGATCAACCCTTGCCCCTAATCTCTATTGTGGCATGCTGCCACCAACACCCTGAAATGATCTAAAATCAAAATAATTGGGCTTTTGCCCCAAAACAAACTCTACATATAGTTTTTTCAAAAAATACAATGGGCACTCCCAATTAGCATGTGGGGGACTATCAAAAACCATATACCATCAATCCCAAAAATGTGCAATCATCTGAGGATGTATGCACCACCTCATGGATATTCTAGATTTGTTGGGTGGAATGGGTTGTAGGGTAACGGGGTCAAGAAAGTAGGGGGCTAGATGGGCTTTCATTATTTTAAGGTCTAATATTTGTTAGTAAGAGAGACCATCAGAATAAAATTGTCTCATTTGTTCTCTCTCTCATCGATGCCTATCAAGATCATAATCGATCATCCTGATGGAATCAACAACGTTTTGCATTACAATGCAAAATGTCTCACATGTGGAGCAATCAATGCTTGAATCTACATAGCATTGATTTGTGTCTTAAGGATGCGACTTGATCATTTATTCGTGCTCTCAAGCGAGCCTCATCAGATGCCATAGGTGCTGGAGGTGGCATATGGAGGGGGAGGGGGAGGGGGAGGTGGAGGTGGAGGTGGAGGTGGAGGGGGGAGGGAGGCGGATCTGGTTGTGGCTCAGGTGGTGGATTGATGATATCATCAATGTTAAAATCATCCCTGATATATGCTTGATATAATGTGCACTTGCATTTTAAATCATACAAAATAGTCCATGTGCATACAAAAATTAAGATCATATATTTAATTGAAATAGGATGAGCAACATATATATTAAGCTCATATATTTAATTGAAATGCACATATATATACATTTATTGTTCAACTCAAGAGCATTTCCATACAAAATTAAAAATTAAATGTATGTACATGTACATTTAAAATAAAAAATATGATGCATAATTTGCATGCGTACAAATCATTAAACTAAACTATACATACATACATATACAAATTTCAAAATTTAAGAACTATTATGCAAATTTTTAATACATGCACATACATACTAAACAATAAACTTGAAACATTCACAAAATCTCATTTTATGTCTTTAACACACACACAATTTTTCAGCAGGAGAAATCATGATCTAATAGATAGTCATTAAATATATACTATTATATACTATTCATTATAAGTTCATAAATTCCACCAACTTCACAAATCCATGTCACTAAAAATATCCATATAGAACCAAAATCATAAATTCATGTCACTAAAAATATCCATTTGGAACCAAATTTATAAATTCATAACTATTTAAGATCATTGTTTTTAATTTATAAACTATTATGGCTCTCTACTGCATAGATATTCATTTATTTGTGTTTTCCTTTTCAAAATTAGGAGTTCTCCTCTCCTGTAGCCATTGTCGATGCTCATCTGATCCCATCCATAGCCCTGACAACATCAACAAGGGTTTGCATCCTAGATGCAAACATCCTCACAGGAGGTGTGACACATTCTTCATTTTGAATAATGTTGATTTGATCTTGGATGGTTCTAGCAGAAGCATTGATTTGTGCTTGCAAACGAGCATGTTCATTGATTTCAGGTTGTGGAGGTGGGGGGGAGAGTGGAGGTGGAGGTGAAGGTGTTGGAGATGGATGGCGTGGAGGTGGATTGCAGAATATTATTGAATGGATCCATGTGATCTTCAAGATATGAGTGAACTTGCATTAGATTTGTAATTTCAAGATGTAAGATACATGTTTAGGAAATACCAAGTTAAACCATTCAATATAAATGGCCTTAAATAATTGAATACAAATGATAAAATTATATGTAAGCCTCATTTATATGTCTAAGGCACATGTTATTTGAATGAAAATACAATTAACTATTGATATTGTATAATCTTGCAGGATCTTATTATTGTTAAATTTGGTTGGGCCTTGGGCAACTTTGATCACCAAATTTTAAGAACTTCTTTGATCCCCTTAAGAAATGTCATATTGGAACCCCTTAAGAAAATTGAATTACGATTTAGGGTGACAAGATGGCTTAAGGGGATTTATGTCTAGTGAGGTCCTAGGAGAAAATGGCATGGCTCAAATGAATAAAATTTGGTGAAGTTGCCCAAGGCAACCAAATTTCATTAACAACCTTTCAAGAAAAAATGATGGCTTTAGGGTTTAGGGTTTAGACTTTAGAGTTTAGGGTTTAAGGTAATAGGATAGCTTAAGGGGATCTACATGTTGCAAGATCCTAGGAAACAATTACATGGCATAAGGTAATGAAATTTGGTGGAGTTGCCTAAGACAACCAAATTTCATTAAGAGCCTAAGAAAAAATGATGGCTTTAGGGTTTACGGTTTAGACTTTAGAGTTTATTATTTAATTAGCTAAAATCCCCAAATCCTAACTTTTAATCAACCATTAAGGGGATAATCATGTCACATCCATAGCTTAAAATTAAAATAATTCCAAATCACCAATCCAAACTCAAACTAATGTAACTTACTTCCACTTCATCAAATCTAAAATGAAATTAATAATCTATCCTAGCCATCAAATCAATTAGACTAATCATAGCCATTCATTTCCAACTACCTTCAATCCAAATTCAAATTAGCATTCAATTATTCCCATCTACCTAATCAAGTCAACACAAGCCCTCCATCAACCCAACCACCTACATTTAATTCTCTCTTCCCTCTCAAATTCAAATTCAAAAATTCTCTCATGAAATTCTAGTCCTCGATTCCAAAAAAACCTAGTCCTCCATTCCTTTCCCCTCAACTCTATAAAATAATGACATCCCCAAATGTTTCCATATGATAAAATTTGTATGTATATGTTATCACATTAGAGAACCAAAGAGCAACATCAACACATACATTTAGAGCCATAAAAGAATGTTATGGAACATATTATGCTTCTCTAATCTTTCATTATTTTATTTACCTTTCATTAGAAGTAGAGTATTGAGTTTGCACTTGCATTCTTGGTCTAGAATTTCTCTTCTACACTAAGTACAAAAATATAATATTGGATAGCTTAGTATATCTTTCTCTTCTAATATATATTCCCTAGTTCTCCTTATCCATATTTGAGTATCTTAGCATATGTGTAACACGACATGTTAATAATATATCTCATATAAATGTAGGGATGTGTCGCTAATGTCATCTTCAAACATATTTAACCAATAGGAGATACTATAAGGTATCTAATATAACTATACAACCTATACAGGTATGACATATGGTGACCTTTGGCTTTTTTTGATATGTCAAGGGTAGTTTTGCAAAGATTAGTTTCTAGTGCTTTTGTGAGTTTTCACCACTTGTACTTATTAAGCTACACTTTTGGGTTTTCAACCTAATAGGGATAAACCTAGTAGATTTTTTAGCTTTCCAGCCTAATGGAGATAAATCAAACCACACTTTTTGGTTTTTAGTTGCACCTATCAAGTTATTTGTTAGCTATTAAATTTACAAACATTCTAGGATTATAAGTCTACTATAAAATTTGATGTAAAATAGATTACACATTGAGCCCTATAATTTAATTACAACAATGAATAAATATAGCAACATTTAGTAGACATAATGAAAATCAAGCCATGATAGTAATATAGAGATAATATACAATGTTTAATATAGATAAGTTAAAGAATCATTTTAAAAATATATATCTATATATTCACATCATTTTTGTTTTTTCTTTAGATTTCAAATATATCCACCAATCCTCCTTATCTTACATTAACATAAACTCAAAAAACATAGTGGACATGTACACACATATAAAACTACATTAAAATAGTGTTAGATCTTACAATTTTTCAAGGCTTATTTCATCCTCTTAGACGATCACTCTTACTAAATCATTGGCATAAATTAGATGCACACAATGGCACATTAAAGGTTTATTCCTCATGTTGGATTCCCTATTTTATATAACTATATCTTTATTATCTAATTTAAATATATCTAAGCACAAATTTCTTTTATGTAACACATTGATAATTTCAACTCATTATAAAAACCAAATACAAATTTAAAGGGGGTACACTATATTTATAAATAAGAATTTAAATACCATCCCAATCTCCATGGTGTGTCACTTGTTCACTAAAAAGCCCTTACATAAATCATCTACTTAGGTCAATCTTATCTAGATTTTTCTTAAATATTAATATTCATAAAATATGGGACAAAGCATATTGATGCATTTCTATCCTTCCACATAAATCTATATAGTATCAAAATATAGGTAATTTTATGGTTAAATTGAATCTCTCTTAATTGCTAAATAATCCATTATGATTGAGGATGGGTGGATTATTATCTAGGATCACATCTTAAAAATCCTATAGAGGTCATGTGGTATGTTTTTCTTAATACATATATTCCCATACAAACCTCTTTCCATGTATTATCAACTCACCTATATGATAGACACCTTCCTAGATTTAAATTTCATACGATATATATGTACCCAAGTGTTTCCAATTGGAATTGCTATAATTATACTTTTATGGCATTCTAGATATTCAAAATAGTTTTCATAAATCTACCAAATAGACCCATTCTTGACATTGAACCTACATAATTTTAGGTATGTCCAATGAAAGATTAGGGTCTAGGGTTCATAAATTTCAAATGCTTTAGTGTTATGGGTTTAGATTTTACAGTTTAGGGTCTAGGGTTTAGCAAACTTAGGGTGAAGTTTGGGTGGCCCTTGGCATAATTTAGAGTTGCAAGTTAGTGTCAATTGGAATCGATTGTATGTGTTTAGATTTACGAATTTGTTAACTAAATTTGCAAACAAACATCAAGATAAACTTTATGAATTTTAACCATTCTTTAACATATTGATTTCTAATCTAATTATAATTTAAAATTGAAACTAAAGTTTAATATATATCATTTTTTCCATACAAAGCAAATAAAATTTAAAACATTTAAACAATGTGAATGATTTTTTGTTCGATTCCAATTTAGGGTTTTAACAATTTTTTTGTTCCAATTCAATTTAGGGTTTCAGTTTTAAACAATTAGGGTTTTTAATGAAATTTTTTCGTTTCAATTCAAACTAGGGTTTATAAATTCAAATTTTTTCGTTTGATTTGAATTCAGGGTTTCAAAAAGCTCGATTTGGATTTCTAAATGCGGTGTTTTTATTTCATTTCAATTTTTAGGGTTTTGAAATGCAATTTTTTTTGTTTTGTTTCAATTAGGGTTTTCAAAATCAATTTTTTTTGGGTTTAATCGAACAAGTTAAGATTCAAAAGTTAAATTTTGTTTCTAAAACACAATTCAAAGTTTTTTTTTCATTTTTATTAAAAAACATTTACATTTCATTACAAGTTTTCATCTATTTTGACAATTATTGAATTCTACTATAACAATTAAAAAAATGATTAAAACATGACATAAATTAAAAAAAATACATGCTAAATTAACGTATTTCTTCTAAAATTTCAATTCAAACTAAAAAAATGCAAAGAAACAGGTTTAGGTGGGGTACATGTAGCTGGTCGTGGGGTCACTGTCGCCAACAATCACTCGGGGTCCCGTTTGCAGAGCAGTGAAAACTGTTCTTTTAAAAAAAAAATAACAGTATAAAACGAGATCCCAATTTATACAACTCGGGATCCCGTTATTGACAAATCGGGATCCCGTATTTTATAAATCGGGATCCCATTTCTTATAAATCGGGATCCCGTTCCATGTTCATTGGTTCGGAGTCCGACGAGAAACGGGATCCCAATTTTTAAAAAGTGGGATCCTGTTTGATCTCAGGCTCGGGATCCTGAACCATAACGAGATCCTGATTTTTAAAAATTGGGATCCCATTTATTAAATCGGGACCTTGTTTGTTCAATGCCGATTTCAATTTTTTGGCTAAGGCAAAAAACTTCCACGTTTCATGGACTCAACTTTGTGCACCTACCCCTAGACTAAACCCGGTCTAATATTAGGTTAACATCACCCGTGTTGGGGGAGCTAAGAAATCTGGTACCTTCAAATCTGAAAGAGGCAGGAGGGGAGGGCACATAATTTCTACTAACTTTAGGGTTCCCAGCTTTATCTTCCAAGGATTCCATAGAGTAGGAAACCAACTTGTTGGCAGGGGAGCCCTTAAGAACAAGATTCTTTAAGGGGACAGAGCAGTCAGGGTAGGTCTCAGGGTTAGCTTTAGCAAGCTGGGGTTTTTTGGTCTGAGTTTTCTTATTAGACACCTCAGAGGACAGGTGGGCTTCAACAATTCTCTCCTAGTTAGGTTGAATCTTCGAACCCCCACTATCTGTGTCATAGTCCTCAGATGTCATGGAGGCAACATGTTTAGATAAAGATGACATGCTTTGAAAGTGTTCATATATTAACCTAATAAGACCAGCATGAAGAATAGGGTATCTCTTGGGATTTTTCTTATGGTCCTCAAGTCTATTACTCAACGAACATAACAAGTAGTGAGGCAGAGAAATTTGTACCTTATGGCGGAAGTGGTTAAGAATGGAAAAATGATGCCCATACACTGGTAAATCTCCCATCTAGTGTGATATACTCCATGATAACACACAATACCTTTCTCTACAGTGCCTTGATGGTGTCAATTTCAAATTAGTTGGTGGAAATTTTAACCAGCTTCAATTTCTCCTTGTCCTTCTTAGGAAATCTATTGGTTGCCTCATCAAAAAACCTTCTGTCATGGTAAAACTTCATGCCCTCAGTGGACATTCCAGTAATCTCCCCTATAATTTGTTCATCCAGCTTCACCTTTCTTCCAAAGAGAATTATTTCACCGTTGTTCCAGTTCCTCTCAAAGTAGTTTGTGGCCATAGAATCGGGCCCATGAAGTTTCTCCAGGTATGGAACCAGCCCACCTCTTTCAATCTGCTCCCAAACCTTGTCGTTCCTAGTGTGCACCTCATAGCTTTTAGGATCAACTATTTTCTTGCCCCCCCAATTTCTGTTTGCTCCTTACTACAGACTCTACCAGTGTCAAGTATCTATTGCAGAATTATGAAGTTATTCCAATGCACCCACAAAGTGTGCCACTTTTTCTTCCCTTCTAAGTAACATGACGTGACCCCATAAAGTCTCTTGATTTCAATGTACCTGGCCCCTTTCTCTTTAATCATTAAAGGTGTTTGCCTCTTTCCCATGCGTAACATCATAATCTTGTAAGGCCTTGACTTCAGTTCTCAAGTCCCTACAATTTTGCCACATGTTCAATCCTTGCTTCCTAACCCCTTTATTCACAAAGTAGTCTACCATGCTATTAGCTTCCATGTAGACGTGCCAAACTTTTACTTTTTCAAACTTGTCTAGAATAGACTTTGCTTCATCTATCCAATTCTTTATCAACCAAGAGGGTTGGGTCCTTCCTAAGAGACAATCAATAATATTTTTAGAATCCCTTGATATTGTTGTTAATCTCAAATGGACCATAGTTATCTCTAGTTTTCTTAAGAATCATAAGCATTCCACACAAAATTTCCACTTCATTCATAAAATAACAACATGAAATCTAAAGATTTACAATAATATTCCATGAACATCACAAATTCTTTGCTATCACTTAAGCAAATTTAGCATTAAGCATTCAACAATTTCATAGAAAATAAAATATTTTCAATAAAATTTTATCCATTCATTTTAATTTGGAACATTTTCAAGAATTTAAACATCTACTCTAAAATAAAGCATAAAAATACTGAAAATTAAATGTTTCTCCTAGTTATTCTCCATGCATGCCCCAAATAATCAATTAAAATAGAGAAAATTGCTTTATACTTCACTAGATTGCTTCACAAATACATATGAAATGGTGCAAGCTTTTAAAGAGAGGAGTTTCATTTCTAGACACTGAGTAGGTTTCGTATGCACCCTTAAATGACGCAACATATAGTCTTGTTCATCTGAACCAACAAAAATAGCTACAAAAGATTCATGAGATAGGTAGCTATCTGATTGGGTCTAATATTAATCAATGTCTATGTGCATACAAATTTTTACACTAGAATGATTCAAAAAAAAGAAAAATAACAAAACTTGAAAAAAAATTATGCTCTTCCAGCATCCACAAATTTTGAACTTAAAATAAAAATAAAGTAGGAAACAACCTTTTATAGGAACAAGGCCCTAAGAGTTCAACTTAAAGTCTATCCAAAGAATCAAAAATAACAAATCAAAATGCGGCACATGGAATAAGCCAACTATCATCAGAATATTCTAGATCAAGTCAAAGCTTTAACTTCATCAACAACAACACTTTCACTTCATACTCCTAAATGAAACACTTCGCATATATTGAGGCTATCAGATTCTTTTCCAAAATACTAGAATAGGGAATATCCATTGGGACCAAGATCAACCTACAAACTCAAAATTGTAAACAAAAAAAAAAAAACCTCCATCACACTTCCAGTGTCTAGTATTCAGTTCTTTATCTCCTCACTCAAGGCTCAGGCTTCAAGATATTTTCTTTGCCTTTCTTCAACTGGTACTCTTGGAAAGCATTAAATACATTGATGCATATGTTCCTTCGAAATCCCTTGTACTTCCCTCCAAGTGAGTTTGAGCCTAGTTTATACTTTAGATACCTAGAGTATAATATCATTCCTCTACACTTTATCTGCTTCATATTTAGCTATAGTGTTTCTGCACTATATAATTTCATCAATGACCTCCCACATTAATAGCTAGAAAAAATCTCTATTTATTCTTTCAATCCATTCCTTGAAGGATTTAGCTTCTTTACCCTCCTGTCCTAATGTATGGGGATCACAGCCTTGATGTGCTAGCATTTCAATAAACTCTCGATCTTCATTAATCAATTTTCTACATTCCATGGTGACCTTTTCAAATCTTTCAATAGATTGCATTAACATGTCACCTTCCCATTTCAATTTTTTCTTCCATTTTTCTATCAATGGAAGTTATTGTTCTAAGATTACATTTCCTTGTATCAATTCTTGGATATCTACTTGCATGAGCATTTCAATATTTTTACTTTCTTCAATAACCTGCTCTTGGAAAAATCTGCATTCACTTTCAAATCTTTTAGATTTCTCTGACTAGTGGTATGCTTCCTTGCGCTTCCCTATTGCATTTGTAGTGAATTATTCCCCCTTCTCTACCCAGTACTCAATCCATTCTTCAAATATATTCATTTTTTTGGTGAACTGCTACAATTGCATCCACTTGTTCTTGTGACATCAATACTAGATGTTGAGGCAATTTAGCTTGTGCTTGACTCGATAAAGTTAGTGACTTTATAAAATACTCTGAGGTAGTAACCCATTCTTTCAATTCTCTTTTCTTATGTTTATATTTCTGTAGTCTGGCAATAGTAGCATCCAAATTTACCTTTATTTCTTCTAACTCTTGCCTCCAAGATGAGTGTCCAAGATTACTACTCGTTATCTTATACTCCTTGGAAATTATTTCATGTATGTATTTATTAGTTATTGGAGCAGCTATATCGATGGTTCTATCACCATCTGCATTTCTTTGCATGACATGTTTTTCTTTTCCTCTAAGCCTAGGCTTAGGAGTATCTACTTCCTGTATAAAACTGCTAAGATTCAAGGCCAATACTTTTACTTCCATTGGAGAAGCCAACTCCTTGATCAACAATTATTTCATCAATAGGGCTCTGCCTTGTAATCTCCCCTATTTCCATCTCAAGGATATTAGGGTTTCCCACTTCTTAGGCAAGTGTTCCTTGTATAAACTCTTCTTCTTCAACATTTATAGGATTATACCCTGTATCTTGAATCTCTTCTATCACTGGATGTACCATAGGCTTATCTTTAGACTTCTTTTCTTTCACTTTTTCCCACATGGCACCCCATATATCCATCTTTTCTTTGATTCTGGATCCATATTCCTCAAAAATATCCTCTAAAACCATAGGAGTTCCTCTAAATGCTCGTTTCACACTAGCCATGTTAACAAAAGGAGAAGTAAATGGTGTTATAGGCCTTTGAGACGCAGACCTGGTTTGTGTGCCAACATTTTCTGTTAGTCCTACTACTTTTTCATTAGCCAATCTAGTCCTTGGTTTCACTGTAGAATAAGATACACCTTTGGGTCTTACTTTTGATTTATCTTTACTTGTTTCTACATCTTTCTACTTATCAGATGGTTTTATTAGAATTTCTTGTTTTGAAATTTTAGGGGTTCTTTCTTCAATTCTTATACCAGGAGCCACCTTACTATTTTTCCTTCTCTTATTAGTAGGTTCTCTACTTTCAAATGTTATTTCATCTACTTGTTTTCTTCTTTTTTCGTTTGAAAATGTGGGCTCAATTCCTCTTTCTCTCAAATCTTTCCAAAAATCATCAATCTAGTGTTGAGTACATACTAAAACTAGTCTAGGGAACTCATCAATTGATGTCATGTTTTCATCGTCATAACTTGGGTATGGGATGGGTTCATCATATACCATGTCTTCATTATAGACTTTATTCAACACTTGGCCATCATCCTCTTCCAATTGATCTAGAATGTCATGAAGCTTGAGAATTTGGGTAGATTTTAGTAACAATTTTTCATATTTTCTTATTCTTACATAGTACCTGTCTTCACAATTAAGCCAATAATCTGCTAAGGGCGGTACATGAGCATGATAACCAACTATATTCTTGTAAGCATTTCCTTCAATGTCAAAATATATTCTCTAAAGTGGGAAATATTCAAAATTATATGTTCTTTATTCTTCTTCACACAAGTCAGTCACTTTGATTGCATTTCACTTATAATTTCCTATCATAATGGGGAATTTGAAAGAGGCCTTCTTGTGAGCATGGCTACAAAGAGCCTAATATGGTTTCAATTGTCTCGCCAATTATAATAAAACATTTTTTTCTATTGGATTCCTAGGAAACATGAATGGATATCCATCAAATCCTTCCATCCTAATGTAGCAGGGAGTGGGGAATTGAATGTACTAGCCTCCCATTGGTCGAATGACACTTTGTGCTTCCAGGGAAAATCTTCTGGCTTTATCACCTTAAATCATTTTGACTAGTTTCATGGAAAACAAATAATTTACTTTCCTATAATTATATGTATATCCATGAATGGTGATTTGGGGTAAATGAGCATATATCAAATTGTTTCCTACCTTTGTGCCCAAAGTACCAATCTATTTCAACCCTTGCTTGCTAGCACTTATGGCACAAGAGTGAATCACATATGAAGACATATAAAAGAACCTGGTTTTGGGAAATGTTGTTATCTATTCAGATAATTTGTCACTTATAAACTTTCCCCAATGCATTTTCATGATACTTTCCATTAGGATGGATATGATTACAAACATCCAAGGTTCAAATTTAATTGCATCCCTTAAACCAGCTACCCTGCTTAGTAGAGTTATAATATCTTGAATTTCTTGGTTGAACATAGACCTCTGAATTACTTTGGTCTATGGTGTAATTGACTCTTGGCACCATTGGGTACTCATAATTTCTTTGTTGCAGGCTTCAACATTCTAATTTTTTTTTTCCCTTTACTTTCATATCAGCATTATACATTTGTGTGTAAATATGGAGCCCAAATGTGTACACAATTCCTTTCTGTGAGAGGTCTACATAAATTCTCCCTTCTTTCTCACAACTCTTTTGGCTGGGTTGTAGTAATTCATACATTGCATAACCAATTCAGGGGCCTCCATTATTGGTGGAAATCCTCATGCTAAAAGTAATCCATTTTCCACATCATTTTTGGTACATTGAGAGGCATTTTCTTGTAATACCTGCGAGCAAATTTTAATATTAGAAGAACATCCCATATGAGTGTCTATAACCACCACATTGATTGGTATGACTTGAAAATTACAGTATTTGAATCCATCTTCTACCCTTGTGTTAGAACTACTCATTTTATTTGGTATGTTCTACAATTTTCAAAATGTGTGTCTTGTGTGTGAGTTAGGGTTAAATTTAAGGCTGATCCCACAAAGCTAGTTTACAATTTCTAGGAGATTTTGTTTTTTTTCTGAAATCACATATTTTTAGAATATATAATGATTTAAGCCTTTAAAAGTTTCATTTAAAGTATTCCAATTGAATATGGTTTGATCAAAATACCTTAGATCAAACCCCCTTGCATAGAACCCCGCTAGTTTTAAACCATACCTCTAACAGAGTCTCCTTTACACCTATCATAATGTTGATAAAAAAACAACTTTTGATTTACCTTTTGGGGGATCAAATGAATTCATTTAAAATTTATTTTTTGTAAGTATGTAGTCCTTATTATAAGCTTTCCAAAAAGTATAATTTTAAATAAATTTAATTTTATTATTATATTTATTTTTTGATTTCTTGTGAATGTAGGTTTTTCACCAAAAATAAAACTCTTTCTTCTACACGTGGAAAAATAGAAGATTGTCAAAAGAAAATGAGTGCACCAGATATTGAATTCCTTGATCCAACCAAAAAAAAATTGAATTTCGATGCATACAAAAAATGTTATGCATTATACGATCATGCTATGTCTAAACTGTAATTGGTTTGACTTCAAAACTTGATTAAAGAAAAAATATTCAATAAAAAGCTATCTAACCAAGTGGAAGAACTAGATATCAGAGTTACAAATCTAAATTCGAAAGAATTATAATTTTATCCTTCATGGAAAAAAAATTATGCATTATACAGTGAGTATCACTTTTTTTAAATGTTGTTTTCTAAAAAAACTAGTTTTCAAGGGAGATGGAAAAAGAAGTGCAATCTGATTCCAAAAAATTTGAAAAAAATATATTTAGAATCTACAAACAAAATTTTGTGAAACTCTAGTTTGCATCATCTTCAAATTCCTCATGGTTTAGCCACTCTAGGTGCCTGAAAGTGAAGATTTAGTTAAAAATATATATTTTTGTGTCCAGTTTGGCCAAAAATTGTAAACCACTATTGTGGGATCACCCTTAACTAAATTTTACAATTTATAAAACTTCTAGATCATCTTTTGGTTAAATTCAAAAATCAAAGAATAATCAACATTTCAATTTCTAAAGAGAAAATACCATTTTTGAGACCTTTCATGCTTGAAAATTACTAACAAAGTGTCAGTTATCTGAAACATACCTGGTTTTGGTTGATGATGATAATATTTCAGAATGCAACTTCAAAACCCTTGTTAGCTGTGTTCTTAGTTTCTTGAAATTTACCTCTCCTTGCGCACCAGTATTATTTCATTCTTTCAATGTCCTTTGGAAATTTGTAGCATGACATGAAGTGAAGTGTTACAAACTCAACTACATGCTTGATGTGGTGCAAAGTACATAGGTAGTTTTCCACCTTCATTAATTACTTGTTATTTCACATTAATTCCTTGAATAAAGCTACAATCATTATGGATTAGGGTTCAAATTATGAAAACCTATATTTTTTTGTAGGCTCACCACTAGAGGAGGAAGAAAATGCAATGATCATATGTGGCAATCAGATGTCACATTTATTCTTTGTAAGGTATAGGTAATCAAAGATATGTGATAATTTGTGATCACTGGGATTAAGACTTTCCAGTATTGACTTCAAGAAGAAACACTAGGATCTGGGAATTTACCTCTAAGCTTCAGAAAGAGAAAATCATAACAAAATAAAAGACTGAGAATCGGGTTCAAGAGAGATTAACAAATTTAAAAAGAAAATCTCTAGTTTTCGACTTCCAAATAAGGAAAAGAAAAGAAAATAAAAATTAAAGTACTAGACTCTGATAAAAATAATATTACCAGGATTGACAACTCCAATTGATGATATACTAGGTGGAGCTAGGACCAAATGAAGATACAATTCACCTTGATGCAAATGCAAGACTCCAAGATTCCAGTTTTCAGTAATATATTAAACTTTTATGAAAAGACCGAAACACCGAATCTAGGAAGGAAAAGGATAAAACAAAATGCCAAGAAAAATTGAAAATGAGACTAGCAACCAACCAAGCTACTATACAATGCCAAAGAAAACAAAAGCAAAAGGGAATAGAGGAAGGAAAAAAAAAAAAGGAGGTGCACATTTTTCCAAAGGGAAAAATGGGGTGTGTCGTGAGACCACACAATAGTCTAGAAGCTTCATGTTGTGGTGAAGGTGGAGAATCATCATTATTTTTTGATGTTGTTTGTTCTTTTCTTCTAATTTATGAACAATAGCATGGCATCTATGCATATTCTCTTTAGCATTTTAGTTTCTTCTTGCATAGTTTTCAAGTTGTGACAATGTAGGAGGGGGTTTATCAACCACCAATCTCTTTTCTTCCCTTAGTGTAGGAATGGAAGGGACCTCAACAAGTTGGAAAACCACTTTCTCTTTAGGTTTATAAATTTTTTTTGTCTTAGTAGGAACAACTATATTTGTATGGTTATTTCTTGGTCTCTTGTAGGATATAGGATGCGGTCCAATAAGATCATACTTAGTTTCCTTTTTTTCAACCATAGGTTCATCAAACAATAATTGGAGTGGGAGGGACAACTATATATCTTTCAATTGTAGGTGGCATATTGGCAAGGGATAATTCTTTTATATACTTCACTTTGAACTTTTGATATGATTTTTAAAATAATTTCTCACAAGGTGTAATAGGTGCCATAGGTTCAAGCCAAAATAAATCCAATGAAAAACTCCCACTAGAAGATAAAGGATTAAATCCACTATGATGCACTATTAATATTTGGTTGTCTAATGGAAATTTCAAGTACCTGTGAATGATTGATGGGACAACATTCATGGATCATAGCCATGGATAGTCTAACATCACACAAAATTGATTCAATGTTGAGATGATGAAGAATGATAAATTTAATTGCTTCAGTCACAATTTTAGTGGAAGAGTAATTGAGCCTATTGTAAGGAAAGAAAAACTATTATGTGTTTTGATCCATGCTTTTGAATGTTCATAAGAATCTTGGTAAAGTTCATGCACAAATAAGAATTCCTTGGTGATCACATTCTCTACGCATACAGGATCAATTAATATCCTATTTCTAGGCTTGTCATTGATTCTTTTGGCTATGCAAAGAGGACCATTTGGTGCATGTTTAATTATATGACTATTTGAGAAAGCAATTTCAAGAGATAAGTTAATTTGTCCCTTACAATGTTGAATGTCAATGAGTCTAATCATAGTATCTAGATAATTCTCATTATCACTCTTATCACCATTAGTTATATCTTGTATCTTGCCAACATTCATCACATAATTCTTGTTATTACTAGATTTTACAAATAAGATAGAATGGTGTGGCATAGGATTGGTAAATATTTGCAAATTTTGGTTGGGTGGGGCAACAAGTTTATCTCCTTTATCATTAACACCACCCAACTGGATGTGATTGGAATCAATGAGGTCTTCCACTATATGTTTAATATGCACACATTGTTTTATATCATGTCCAACTTGTCGATCATAGTGGTAAAATAAATTTAAGCTTTAGTTTTGAGGTAAAGGCTTAGTGGTATCAAGGTCCAAATGGGAGGTAAGGTGATTAATTTCTTTCTCAAGAGTTGCAACTTAGTCTAATGAAGGGTATTTCCCGTAGTAGGGTGAATTGTCTATGGAGTGGTTGTTTTTATGGTAGCCACTTAAGGTTCAACATGATGGGTTGTTTGAGGTTGATTTATCTATATAAAGCCCTTGTTTTTTTCTTTAATGGTTGAAAATTATTATGAGGCACAGGTTTGGATTTTTTAGGATGGGTTAAAGGTGTTTTTCCTACACATTGATTAAATGATTTTTGATAATCATGGAAAACCATGCATAAGTGTGTAAAGGAGGGAAATTTCATCATCCCAAGCTTACCTTGGATATTTTTTGTAATTTTTTAATGAACATTCTTTGAAGATTAGCATCAGGAAGTTTAATGTTGATTTGTGAGTAAAGTAATTGATAATGTGCTACAAAATTAGTGACCTATTCATCTACATTTTCCATACATTGCATCAAATTAGGTAAGGCCATCTTAGGACCAATGTGCACTTGTAAATGGTTAAGAAGGAATAAAAAATATTATTAAATGAGGTAACTAATTTATTTGGTAAGGAACAAAACCATTCCAATGATGTATCTTTTAAGGACCTATGAAAAATATTAGCCAAGAGCTTATCTTCAAAAATGAATTCACTACATAAGGTTGTATATGTTAATACATGGTTGCTAGGATCTCCTTTACAACTATATTTCTCAAATCTAGGCATCTCTATCCCTTGTGGCATTTTTGCTCTTAATATCTCCAATGAAAATGGGTTTCTTTTGACATATTGTGAAGGTTTTCCATTTTGGTTTTACTTTAATGTTGCTATTTTTTTTTTAAGGGGGAGTGGAATTTTCAAAAAGTTAGTTTATGATAGAAACATTGGTTGTGTTTTGAGATGAAAGTGAATATGATGGAGGTGTATATATGTTAGGAAGGTAATGAAATTGTAGTTTTTTAAGAGGTGGGGGGTTTGGAGATATGATGTTTGAATTCACAAAGCTAAAAGGATTCCTAGTGGAAATAACCAAAGTTAGAGTGATATTGTTGGTCAGTTGAATTGTTGTAGTAACAATTGGAATAGTATATGTAGGAATAGAGGCTATGGCTGTAGGGGGGGTAATTTGATTTCCTCGTTGAATTTGAGTACATCTGAAAGCTTGAGGACAACTAGTCATTGTAGGAATATGACTATCAATAATGTGAGGTAGGATACACACAATCTCTAATCCTTAGTCATTATCAAGCATTCTCCTCATGTTTTCTGTGATAGGAACAACAATGCCAACAATATACTCTATACTCAAAAAATCTTGAATATTTTCTAAATATTTTCACATTTGTTTTAGCTTCTCTTGAGGGACATAAGCAACCAAAGTTTCAATATTAGTGTAAGTGGTTGATGGTAAGGTGTTTATAGGACATGTGACATTAGGTATGTGATCCAAAATGGGTTGAATAGTGTCAACACTATGAGTGAAATAGTTTGAAAAATCAAGATCCATGGTGAATGTACTAGCATGGGATGCCATGAGTATCAAACTACTGAATTATTGGTAGTAGGACACTAGGTTGTGATACTCATACAAGTTTCACCAAACTAAAGTGCACCCAAAATAGAAAAAACACACTGAATAAAGATAGTAAACACCCAAAAATAAGAAGCACAATGCAATTATTGAACAAGATATTGCAACTTTTAGATATCAAATATGATAATTGACTAATTATAAGATGCAAAAATCTGAAAAATGAATACTTTTGAATACCATTTTTCATCTTAAACAATGTAATTTCTTTCACCAATTGAACTAAATGCAATAATCTACAAAATACACAATTTCTAAAATTGAAATAGAGATCTACAAGTATAGAAAAATGAAGCAGGCAGAAACAAATAAATTCCCAAAAGTTCGCAAAATCACCTATACAAGGATAGGTTCTCCCAAGGGAAAGTGAGTCTTTACACAGGGTTTTGAAAAATTGAAATTTGTGTCTGACTTGATATTTAAGCTTAGTGTTCCTAGCTAAAAATAGATTCTTCAATGATATTTTTTCTATATTTTTTGATTAATTAATTATAAATACAATTTGTATGACAATGTATGAACAAAATGACAATGCTTTGAATGCAATTTTGAATGAAATTCTAACCTAAATGAATAAAACACACATTAATGCAAGCTATTATGTAGAATTTATGCACTATTTTTTTATTTTTATGATTTTAAATGATGAAAAGAGGAAATATGTAACCCTAAATGAACTACAAAACAAGATGATGTAGAACCAAGATCTAAGGTTTAAAGGATCTCCAAATTAGAAAAGTAAGATGTAACAATATGAGGTTCACCAAAATGAAATGAATTGATCCCCTTAGTTTTATGTGTGATTATAAAATCTTAGAGATCTTAATGGTGGCATTTCCCTAGGGATTTCATTCAGAAAGAGATCACAAGGTGTAGAGATTGACTTTCATCCTCAATGGTGAGTCAATGAGACCTAGATCTTAGTGCCTAAGATAATAGGAAATTTCTAAAACTAAAATGAAATGATTTGAAGCACTCAAAACAAATGAATAATAAGACTAAATACTTAAAATGTAGAACCTTGAATGTATAGAAACAAAAATGATAGTTTGTAAGTAGATCTAAGAAGGGTTTGAACATATGTACCTATCACCAAAAACTTGTTTTGAAAGCTACAAAGAGACTCATTCTCCCCTAGGAAAATGGGTCTTAGTCTAAGGCTCCAAAGTAACTTTTGATAGTACTTTGATGATGGATCCTACCTTGTGTTTGGTACATATTCCACTATTAGAAAGTTGGAAATAAATTTTATAACTTAGTTTATGTGGATTGAAAACAATGATGACAACTTGTGCAACAATGGGAAATTACTCTTTAAGATCTCTTTAATTCTTCTTCATCATGTGATCTAGAAATAAACAAAGATTTTTTTTGCTTGTATGGGGGTTTTCCTTGGTCAAACCCAAGTTTGGTAATTAAACCTTGATATAAAGATAATGAAAAAGGAGAAGGAAGTGATGAATGAACACTTTCTTGCTACAACTAACCACCCTTTAATGGCTTCCCTTAGAGGACTGAAGTCAAACACATCACTCCAAGATACTTGATCTTTATTTTCTTGATGGATTTAGATACTTAAAATGATTGGATGCTTTAGGATTAAAAACACATATTAGCCTTCACAAGATTGCATGAACACACATAAACTTGAACACGATGTTAGGATCTTGATTGCTACAACAAATTATTGATAAATATACTCTTGAATGTTCTTGAAAACAATATTTTATCATATGAAGTCTCGATAATGCAACATGAATGCTCTTATATTTCAAATGATAAAAAAATAATGTATTTATAGGTTTTTATCTAATGCTTTCAAAATTAGATTCCAAAAATCGATAATTGTAATTTAAACTTGAATCATTAAAATACCATCAAAAACATATTTTAAAAGGCTCGTCTTGGAACTTAAAGGGAACCAATTCACCCATGGGTGGAGGGATCTTGGCCTATAAGTTGATGATACACATATTCTAGGGTGATTTAATTATTAACTGCATTTTTTAATATTAGTTCTCCTTTCAAAAAATGATAAAAATAAGGCTTTGAAATGAAAGATTTAGCAATTTAGGAGCTTAATTAAGTACAATAAATTAAAGGACCCAAACATAGTGTGAAATTCTAAAGGGATGCAATTTCTACACAACTCCTTGTTCTCTTTTTCACTATATCCACTTTTAGAAAGGATTTTATATCCAACCCCATAACATTCTTCCAACTTGAAAGGAGATGTCTTAGCTAACTTATCATGAGAAGAATTATTTCTTTCATAAGAAGGAAAATCATTTTTAATTTTTTTAAAGTTTGGCATCACCAACACAAGAGGTATATAAGCTAATCACCCCCCATCACCATCAAGGGGTGATGGTTTTTAATTTTTTGATGTAGAGGAGGTTTGAACAAATGAAACATAAGACTCCTTAGGTTTAGATTGTTGAGAATTTTTACTCTCCAATAAAGGAGGGTGTAAAATATAATGAAACCCAATTGTCATCCAAACACTTGTTCACAAATATGTTAATTGATCATAATATTCTTTAATGGAAAGAACCCTGGTTGGGAAATTTATGGGCCCTAGACGAAATATTGAAGTGGTCAGGGAGTTTGTTAAAAACAAATGGAGAAATAAAGGAAAATTCTCAGTAGTAGCATTTCCAAAGGGTTTTTTTTGTGTTTGAGTTCACTTGTAGAGAGGATATCTTGGCTGTTAGAAGTGGGGGACCTTGGGTTATAGAGAAATCTTCCCTGGCTCTAAAGAAGTGGTCCTCTAATTTGGACCTTTCAGACTCTATTTTTGAGAATGTCCCAGTATGGGTCAGATTTCTAGGCCTTCCCCTAGAATACTGGAATGAGGATGTCTTTTATGGTATTGCGAGTTCCTTTGGAGAGCTCCTTTCTATTGATTCTACGACAACTACTAGAAAGAGGTTGGTTTTTGCAAGAATATGTGTAGGGGTCTCTCAGAATGTTGACCTTCCCTCATTGATCGAGATTCAGTCGAAACTGGGTTCCTGGTTGTAGGACATAGAGTTTGAAACCATCATGTTTGCTTGTTTCAAATGCACAAAATCTGGGCACTGGACTAAGAAATTCCCTTTAAATTCCACCAAAGAGAAAGAGAAACTAGCTGGTTCTTTGAAATTTCTATGGTGAAAGAAATCAAGAGGAGATTTCCTTGAAAATAAAGAGTATAATGTTCAAAGAAATTCTAATGAAGCTGAAGTGGTTATGGAAAATAATGGTGAGGCTCCACTGGAACCCCAACAAAAGGATCTTGTGAATACCTTACGTATTAAGGAAAAAGAAACCAGTGAAGATCAGATGGTTGGGGAAGAAAAACCAAATCAAGAAGCTTACCCCTTTTCCCAAGAGCTGACCCCAGTTGAGAAAAATGATGGGATCCCGGGCTTGGAGGATATTCCCATTCAAGGGTTGTCCTTGGAGCTGAACATCCCTCTCCCACACCCTTCCTCTGAAGGTCTTTCTCCTTCAGGTGTAGATCACATTACGGATCCTAAATCCTTGTAATTTGTTAAGGATTCCCTCAATAATCCAAACCATTCTACTGAAATCTCTAGCAACTTTTCATTTGAATGGTATCATGGAGACATTACCCTGGGAATAGAGGCTCCTTATTGATAAGGAATGGGAATCTAGTAAAGAGACGGATAGTCAAGAAGAGACTGATAAAGAAGAGATCTTATCAAAGAAAAAGAAAAAGAAAAAAAAACAATGGAAGAATCCAAATGGTATTTCTACCAGATCAAAAGCAAAGGCAGACTGTGGAGCAACAAAGAACTCTCAAGGGAAAAAATAGTTTAAATGGACAAGAGAGCATAACATTTTTCAGGATATTGGGGATGGGTCTCAAAAAACCATCCCGGAGTGCCTCAACTCCCCAGGTAATTAATGAAGATTATGTATTGGAATAGCAAGGGTCTTAATAGTCCCCACAAGTAGGATGTTCTATGCAATTTTTTTAGAGATCACAAGCCTGATATTCTTCTTATTTAGGAGATGAAAATGTCAAAGGAAAAAGTAGAAAAGTTGAAACTGTTTCAGCATTGTAGTACTCATGGGAACAACTCGAATGGTGCTTCAGGAGGTATTGCTACTTTCTAGAATTGTCACATAATCAAAGGGGATCCAATTTTGGAAGGTACGAACCATATTGCTACTAGATTCACACATATTAGGGATAATTTCTGTTGGATCCAATTGAACATCTATGCCACCAATGGAAAGGGTCTTAGAGAATCCTTTTGGATGGAGCTGGCTACCTTTAGGAGGATTTTTGATAGAGAGTCTTGGGTTCTTATGGGTGACTTTAATACGCCCTTAATGAATGAAGAAAAATTTGGAGGTTCCCAGATCAATGAGGAGAGAAAATAGGATCTTTAGAGTTTCATTGACAACCAGGGGCTGATTGATCTGGATTTACATGGAGCTTCCTATACCTGGTCAAATCGCAGAAAGGGGATGGATCTTATATAGGTCAGATTAGATAGATCTTTAGTTTCTAATCATTGGTTTTTTTATTATTACTGTTCTCTTAAAGCTTTCTCTAGGATTGGATCTGATCACTTCCCTATTAGTTTTGTTGCAGATCCTATAAAAAAGAAGAAAAATATCCCTTTCAGATTTGAAAAAATGTGGCTTTCTCATCCTGCTTTTAAAGAGGAAATTAGGAAATGGTGGAATATAAGTATCTCTGGCACATCTATGTTTAGAATAGCTAAAAAATTAAGGGAAGTTAAATGTAACTTGAAAAAATGGAAAAAAGAGTCCTTTGGGAACATCTTCAGGATCAAATCTGATCTTCAGATGGATCTGGGGGAGATTCAATATAAAATCTAGGAGGGATATTTGAATGATACAAAGGAAAGAAAAAATGAGCTACTCAGTAAGATGCATGAAATTATCGGAAAGGAGGAGGAGTTATTGAGGCAAAGATCTAGAGCTTTATGGTTATTTGTAGGTGACAAAAATACTAGGTACTTTCATCTATCGGCCTCAAAACACAGAGTTGTCAATAGAATATCTCAGATTGATGTGAATGGTATGAGGTATGAGGACGAGGAGGATATTAGAAAGCATGTTGTTTTATTCTTTAAAAATCTTCTTTCTGACAATGATGAAAATAACCAAAATGATCAGGATCATTTAATAAAGGCTATACCTAAAGTGATCAATTAGAAAAATAACTCTATACTCTCTACTATTCCTACCAAGGCTATTTTCTTTTTTGATGGGAGTAAAGCTTCGGGTCTAGATGGGTTCCCATTGTTTTTCTTCCAATGGTTCTTGGAGATTGTTGGAGATGATGTAGTGAATGCTGTTAAAGAATTTTTTGGATCCAGAAGTCTCCTAAAAGAATTGAATGCCACTTTCCTGGTTCTAATCCCTAAGAAGTTTGGAGTGATGAACTTTGAGGCCTTCAGACCCATAAGCCTCTACAACTCGATCTATAAAATCATCTCGAAGGTTTTGACTTCAAGATTCTTAATTCTCTTGCCTACTTTGATTTCACCTCAACATAATGGATTTGTCCCTGGTAGACAAATCCTTGACTCTATTGTTTATGTGCATGAGAATATCCACTCCTTGGTTGAATCTAAGACTAAAGGATTTTTGTTAAAGCTTGATATCTCAAAGCCTATGATAGAGTTGACTAGATTTTCTTATTTAAAATTTTAAAGGCTTTCGGGTTTTGCAACATGGTTCTTCAAATGGTGGAACAACTTGTGTCTACTGCTTCTATTTCTGTTTTGGTGAATGGATCCCCTATGAATTTCTTCCAAAGTTCTAGAGGTCTAAGATAGGGTGATCCTATTTCTCCTATTTTATTCACTATCATGGTAGAAAGTCTTGGAAGAAATGTGAAAAGGCTGATTGACAATAGAACCCTTCTTGGTCTTAATCCTTCCTCAAGTAACCTAGTTTTTTCTCATCAACAATTTGTTGATGATACTATGCTTTTGGGTAAATCCTCGGTCTCAAAATGAAAAACTTTGAAATCTCTACTCGATAAATATGGGAGAGTGCCTGGATAGCTGATTAATAATAAAAAAAGTTCTCTTTTCTTCTTCAACACCCTAACTCACAGACAGACCAAAATTGTTAGAATCCTTGGTTGTAGGGTGGAATCCTTGCCTGCCACCTATCTTGGCTTACCCTTAAGCCTTAAACCCCCTAAATCCTTTTGGATTTCATTGGTAGAGAGGTCTAGCAAGAAGCTTGTTAGTTGGAAAGGATCTCTATTAAGTCAAGCGGGTAAACTTCAACTCCTCAAAGCGTCTCTTCAGAATTTTCCAATCTATGCTCTGAGCCTCTTTAAGATTCTTGATAAGTTTGCAGATGCCATAGAAAAAATTCAAAAAATATTTCTTTGGTCAGGTGTTGAAGAAAATAAAAGACTACCTTTAATAGGATGGGAATTGGTGTGCAGACCGAAAAAGGCCGAAGGATTAGGTCTTAGAAGAATTAGAACGATTAACAAGATTCTTCTAGCAAAACAAATCTGGAGAATTTTTTCATCTTCAGGAAAATGGACTGATATCCTAGCTAGCAAATATTTAGAGAGCAATAGTTCTCTTATAATACTAAAGGAATCCCATCTTCTTCCCAGAGGTTCAACCTGCTGGAAGAATTTGATCATTGGGAAAAAAATTGTTGACTCTGAAACAGGTTGGCAAGTAAGAAGTGGAAACCAAACTAGATTTTTGGAGGATAGATGGTTGTTTAAGGAGCCCCTTATAAAAATTGATTCCTTTAGTGGATGGGCTGAGAATTGCAAAGCTCATTTTGGTTTTATGTGAAAGACTATACAGTGAATGGAAAATGGGTGGATCTATTTTTTGTCAGTCAGGCTCTTGCTCCTATTCAGTCTTCTTTGTTGGCTATTAGACTTTTCTCTGATCAGTTGGATGATCATCTTGTCTGTAGTGATGAACCCTCGGGTAACTATTATGTTTCGTCTACCTTTGCTAGGGATACTTCTTCCCAGGGTTCTCCCTTTTGGTTGAAGGCTTGGTTCAAACATTTGATCCCTAAAATCAACATTTTTTTCTGGATCCTTCTCCAAAATAAGGTGCTCACGGTTGATAACCTTTGCAAATGCGGATTTAAAATACCTAATAGATGTTTTCTTTGTAAGATGGAGGTAGAGTCAGTGCGTCATTTGTTCCTTCATTGTCCTTTTCTTGCCTCAATTTGGGAAAAAAAATCGGTTATTGGAAACTTTCATGGGTTTTTCCCTCGTCTATTGAAGACTTCGTCCTTCAATGGAAAGCCCAGAATCACAATCTTGTTCTCCAGTTTTTATGGGATTTATCTTTCCCTCATGTTGCTTGGGGTCTTTGGAAAGAATGTAACAATAGACTTTACAAAGATAAAGAAGCTTCAGTGGACATTGTTTTTGATAAAATAATTAGATTTCTGAAGGAAAATGTCAATGCTATCTCCCAGAAGGTTAGCAATTCTAAGAAAGTGGCTCATTCGTCCTATGATCTTATAGTTTCCAAGGAATGGAATATAAGTCTTGATTTGCCTTGCGCCCCTAAAAAAGTTAAGAAGGATAGAGAGGGTGTTCGCTGGTCTTTTCCGCCTAATGGATGGGTCAAAGCTAACTTCGATGGAGTGGCTAAAGGTAATTCGGGGGTGGCGGGTTGTGGTGGAGTCATAAGGGACTCCTTTGGAAAATTTCTAGGTGCGATGTACACTTCTCTAGGTTCCCAAACCAATCACCTAGTCAAGGCTGCTGGTGCTTTTCATATTATAAATTTGGCCCAAAGTCTTAATTTTGAAAACCTTTGGCTTGAAGGTGATTCCAAAAATATTATTGATTGTCTTCTAGGAAAGTCCCCCCCCTTGTGGACAATAAAGTCATGGATTGATGATGCCATCTCGACTTTAGCTAAGTTTGACAACATAAAGATTTCACATTCCTATAGAGAAGCCAATGCTGTAGCGGATTTTTTTGCTAATGAAGGGGTTAGGAGTAATGAACAAAGCACTTGGATAAATTTTAGTGATCTAAGTGTTAATTTCCAAGATTTATTGAGTTATGATGAATCACATGGACAAGAGGTGTGTCATCTCTTTAACGAGGACATGATGGAGTTATCACATCACAATCATTAGATTGTATGGGACCGAGCTTAGTTGCTTAGTCTGCAAGGTGGCCTGACACACTTTGTGGGTTCTTAGATTTGGCGGGACTAGTTCTAGTAAAGATTTCGTCTCTATCTGCCCCACTGTGCTTGCCAAGATGGGTGTAGATAGGAAAATAATTGAGTTGGATAGCTTTGAGATGCACACAAGAAATGCTAAGGCTTGGAATAAAGTTAAAAGTGGGGGTTTACTTCCTTTCCTGGAGAAACTCCATGGTTCCAATTAGGAGGCTACAGATCTTTTTGAGAAAAATTGGGATAATGGGGATCTTACCCTTTTTGGTAGGAAAGTTGAACTCAACGAAAAACCTTATAGCTAAAGTGACGGGAATGTCTACTGATGGGAAAACAAATTTAGGGACAGGGTTTTCTTGGATGAAGCCGTCATCAGATTTCCCAAAAAAGAGAAGGAAAGACTGAAATTGGTGAAAATTGCTAATAGCTACTTCGAAGCCAACACCATAAAATCTCTATGGAGAAAGGTTCTTCGTGTTATCATGGAGTACATAACTATGGATGTTCACTTCACTAGGGTCTATGGTTATCACTTTTCCCTAGTCAACCATTTTTGCTACAAGGTCAGGGTTTCTTTCCCCTACTATCTTCTCTGTTGTTTGAGAAAAAGTTTGGATGACCACAAGAAAAACCCTAGAAGATTCCCTATTTTGCATACTAGCCTGATTAGATTAATTGTTGAAAATTACCAAAAAATGCCTATCCCTGCTAATTTGGAAGCCTCCCTTGATTCTGAGGATGATGATACTGAACCCAACTGCTCGGGGTTTTTGCCCAATTTAAGTCCGGCTAGAACGGGCCTTAGCCCGCCCATTGTCCAAATTGGTAAGAATAACCCTAACCCCATTACTGTGAAAGCTCATGCTGTGCCTAAGCCGGGAAGCCCTTCCCTTAAAACCAGAAGTATTGATAAGAATCGTCTGGCTAAAAACCTTGTCTTGTACTCTAAAGATTCTCCTAAATCTGAGGAGTCTGGTGTGAACAATTATGAGTCCTCTGCTGTCCTGTCGTTGGATAGAAATGCTAAAACTGGCTCTCCTGTTACTCCTGACCTTGCTAATACTTTTTTCAACACTGATAGAGATCCCACTATGGATGTTTTGGATTTAGCTTGAAATAATGCTGGTAACCATTTCAAACTTTTGGAATGGAATTTTCATGAAATTAATGAGCTAAAGATAAAAAATTAGGCCCTTCAAAGTAAATTGGAAGATTTGGGAGCTAACGTTGCGGCGCTTGATAAGAAAGAGGTGGAACAAAGAGAATACAGTGTCAGCAAAGATACCTAGTACCAAGCTGGCAAGGACATAAATGTTGAAATTGAGTTGGAGAAAATGAAAAATACTGTCAAAATTATTGCCGAGAAAAACAATCATATGGCCAGACACAACGCCATCATCATCAACACCATGAATGATAAATTGGAAAAATATCAACAGGGGTCTTTGGTGGTTGATCTGGAGGAAATCAACGAAAGAAACTAGGAGGAGGATGCTGGAATTTCTAAGAGAACCAGAGCCAATCTAAAGAGGAAGGCTCCTCCCACTCTATAAATGATTCAAATCTTTAAGAAGGGTGTTCAAGATATGTAGAACTTGGAGGCGAAGACATAGTCTATCCTAAAGACTCTGGGTTGATCATGGCTAGTCTTTTGTTGGATTTTCTGCTGGCCTTTTTTGTCTAACCTTGGTCTTTTGTGGGTGGTTGCTGCTTGTTCTAGTTTTTTCTTTTTGTGCAGCCGATTTTGTCTGCTGGACTTTTTGGTCCTTTCTTTTCTATTGTAAACTTTGTGGTTTCGGGTCCCTGTAAAACCCCTTTTACCATGTATCAAAAACAATATAAATAAAGTGCAAAGTCTTCAATATACTTTACGAATAGATCCACGAACAACAAGAAAAACCTAGGGACAAATTCTTGAAGATACTCACCAACATTAGAAATTACACAATTCCAAGTGAAAGGTGTAGCACAAAGTCTACACAAATCAACTCAAAATCACTCCAATCTCAATTAATAAAACACTTCCAATTCAATCCAATAAGAAGATAAAGACATGTGAAAGACATAAGAAAATTCACATTCATTGAAACTGATCCAACACAAAGTTTGGTATGCAATTTAGCCTTCTTTATTGACTGAAAATAGTTTCACAACATGAACTCAAAGTTTCAAAATTGTTTTACAAATGAGCAACACTTTTTTGCATTAGACAAAAGGTAAATAATACAATAGAACCCTCTCATATTTATAGATGAGAGAAGAGAGCTAATCTAGGAAAAATCCTAACTAACTATTGACTTATTCAAAGGTGATTTCCATGAATATGGGAGAACATCTTCGTTCTTACATGTAATTACATTTTGCAAAATGACATGTAAAAATGTCAAGACCTATTTAGATAAAGCATAGAGAAAGAATAAAAACTATTTATCTCTAGAAATGTAAGAAGATTTATGGTTCCTTACTCTTGGCTTGGAAATATTCATATCTCTTCATGATCTCTTCCATTACTCTTTCGTTTGGTCAAGAAGTGTAATTTATGATTGTGTGGAACTTCATGACGAACTTCCTTGCAATAGAACAAACCTTTTTGCATCTATCCAGATGCATTTTGAGATTGTCCAAAGTTAACAGTACATCACACAAACTGTCCATTAAAGTTAATGAAAAGGCTTCATATTCCACTTGCTTTTGAATAAATTCTTTGAATATTTGAACAATACCACTTGCCAAGAGAAATGTGTGATTTTCATCAAGAAGTTTCCCTAGAAACTCTTCAATTATGTTCACCATGACAATACAATGTCCTCTGACATCTTTTTGTATGTGTTGTGCATCTTTGATGAGATTCTTGATGACATATAGGTTCTTGATAGATTCTTTAATCTTTACATACTTTTCTTTGTGGGAAATAATACCAACTTCCACTAACTTTCTTAATTTCATCTCCTTCATTTGCAACCAAGACTGTAGACTTCTCTCTATTTCCTTTAGTTCCATAGAAAGTGTACTTTCTATCTTATCGAATTCTAGCTTCATTTTGGATATTTGAGCAATCCTTTCATCTACAATGGTTATGAGTTGTCAACCTTTTTCCATTATTCTATCAACAAACTCATATACAATTTTACCTTTAGAATAATACTTTTCAACTTTTTGTATTGGAGATTCTTCAATACTCATCATTACCACCAGTTGCACAATCTTTACAGACCATGTAATTTTTCTCAACATAGAAGCATAATTCTCAGCTTTTGCTTTGTACATGTTCTTGGTTTCCTCTGACTTATCAAACTTATCCATCAAAATGGTTCATGAGGCTTGAGCATCTTATTTATCACTTGCATGTGTAATCTTCCCAGTTTTGATCCTTGTGATGGTATAATCCACCATATTGACCTCACTCCTACCTTGTGATGGTGTTGCAATATCCACATATTTATGTCTCAATTTATCCATGTGCAACCTAGAGAAAAATATTAGGTTTTTATTCCCCTTAGATATTTTTGAAGCTAACCATGGAGGAAGGAATGAAACATTACCTTCTTGACCTACTACCAACTCTTGTGTAGCAGCTGCATCTATAGAAATAATTATTGTAGTCATAATTGGTGTTGTCTCATTCATCACTGCTTCTAGATTCTGCAAATTTGATGTATTCAGAAATGATTTATTCATGAACCAATTGAATTTATCTTGTGAGGAAATGTGAAATGATGGGGATGGAAAACTTGGAATAGACGATGGAGAACCTAAGGTAACATCAATACTCTACAAAAATTGTGCTACGAAAGGAGTAGAATGAATTGAATGCACTGATGGGGGTATTTTTACTTTAATTGCATGCAAAATTGTTGTAGGCGGGGGTGAATTGGGAAGAGGAGGTGGAGGAGAAGTGGGAATAGGAGGAGTGTGAGGTGTTGTGGCAATGACAGATGATGATGTATGAGGGGGATCTTGAATGATGTTCTCTTATGGAGACAATGACATTTCCTCATTATGCCTTTCTTATCCCTCATCACATTCCTCCTCTTCTTGATCTTCCTTTGATTATTCATCTTCTCTAGATTCTTAACTTTCACTTGCTTCTTCTTAAGGTCACTCCTCTAATTTAGGCTCTTGTTCTTCTCCAGATGGTTTCCCTTCTTTGGTAGTTATCTCCTCTTCAATAGCTTATGTTGTACTCTTCCCACAAGTAAATATAATTTTTAGCCCTCAACGTGAGGAAGAGGGAGCAACACCTACTTTATGCTTGGTCTAGAGCTCTTTTTGTTGGCTAGTTTCTCCTTTTCATACCTCACCCTTAGACTCTATCCTAAAATCCTTCAATTGAAATCCTTGCATTTGCAACCATTCACTTTTGTTATTCAAAATAGGATCTAGCCTCTACCAAATGGAAGTATTCTATTTCATGTACCATTAGATAAGAGGAAAGGGCTTACTTGCTATCTCTTTTTCATCATAAATAGCATTTAAGATATCACCAAGATCTTCAAAGTCTTTTGGAAGATCTGCCAAGCCCAAATCAATGATATGTTCAATAGTGAGTCTACAAAAATCCATTTCCCTAATATCTTCCTTTTCCCTACACTCTTCCCACATATCTTCAAAGTGGTAAACATGACTTTGAATCTTTTTTATTCTCCTTTCATACCTCTATAATCAAAATAATTTCTATATCTGTAAGTCCTTACATTCATAATTTTCATTTCTAAGGCTAATACATTAGTCTTGGGTACATAGTTTGAATTGAATATCTTCCAATGGTAATTGGAAACTTAATGCTTAGTTTATGAATCGCTTGAAATTTATTATGCACTATGATAAGCTATTTGCATAGCTCCTTTAAGACCCACTTATCAGAAGGATATCTCAAAAACATATAGGGGCATCCTATGTAGCATCCTAGCCTTAGGTATGTAAAGGTGGTAAATTCTAAGAAAATACATCCATACATATTTACAACCTTCCATTCCTCACTCGTAACCCTTTTCTTTTCTAAGGATGGATTGAACATACATAATAGAGGTACGAAGAAAGCATCATTTACTCTTATGAATGTTTGATGTTGCCTCTTAAAGTGGTTTGACAATATAACTTATACACTGGCACAAGCCTTCTATCTCCTTATGTTGATAAACTTGAATATTTTCTCATCACATCAACAACATACACTAGATATGGGGTTATATAAAAAATGTAGGGTATAATGCACATTAATAAGATGTTCATGAATCTCATCACTGATCTATGTACCCCAATCAATGTGAGTCTTCTTTCTCCTGATGATCCTAATGTAGTCATATATCCATTCTTGGAAAGTTGATGAAATTGGAAATCCTTGCACTCTGCTTATAAGATTGATCATATTACAAACATCCTCTTTGAAATCACTATGTGGAAGGCTTTTTGGTCATCTTGAAATGGTGGTCCTTGGAGTTTTCAACCATTTCACATTAATCAACTTCTTGGATTCATTTTGATTCCTATCATAATCCTCCTAGGTATGTTGAATAGACATGTTTGTATACCTCTCCATGGTTGGGACCTTGAAAGCTACATAAAATAAATCTGCATCCAACCTCGTCATAATCTATCCTGAAGAGTCTCTATCACTTCTATCATCTCTAACATAGTGTGAGGAAACTTGTAGAAAAAATTCTAGACAATGAGCCACTATTGGAAAAGAGGCTACCTGATGAAGATTGCTATGGAAAATTGCCTCCAAATCCTTTTCTAGGGGTTTCTTTTTTTGTTTTATCAACAAATTCCTACATGTCAATATGTTTGATCTTAGTATCCTTGATCTCATCAATCTTAGATGTGACAACTATAGGTGGATAGACACCTTAATATTTATACTTAATCTTGTCTTTCTTACTTGAAGAAAGTGACTCCTCAGTTGTCATTAAGTATATCAAGAAATCACTAATATCTTACAAAGAATGCCTTTGACGAACACCTAATAGGCAATAGAGTATAACTACATGGAAACAAAATATTTTTCCAACATTAGGAGAAAATGCATTATGAAAGCGAGGGAGTGTGGAAAATCAAGTGACCACTTTGTGTACCAACACTAAAAATTATCACTTCTACATCCTTTGGGGAAATTCAACTTATGTGTTGGCACTAAAATTGTCTGCTCATACATGCTTGGAATTGCTTGAAGGTGAATCTATGCATGAGCAAGGATTTTTAGCACTTTGACTTCTTTGAGAAGTCTAATTTTATTTTTGTGCATCAACAATAAAAATCACCACTCTTACATTCTTTTGGAAAGTATGTTTTGTGTAGAGGCAGTGAAAAAGCCCGCCTCTATACCAAGCTCTTGAGTTTATGGGAGAATGTAATGGAAGTGATTTTTAATGCCTTAACATATGGTGAAAGCTTAATTTATTCTGTAGGGGTGTTGACAATTACCGCCACTACATCTGAGGACTTGTGTGGAAACTAAACACATTGGTGGTGATTTTTGATGCCATGGCATACTTGTTAGGAGATGGTGAATTAATAGGACAAAGTAGGTTTGGTTTGTGGTAGGACATAAATAGGGGGAAAGAACTCAAGATACATAGGAAGTATATTTTAATTCCCCCAAATGTAACTTAGAAGGAACTAATCAAAGCATGAATATATAGCCAAGGCACAGGAAATATAGGGAGAAAACAAATAATGATGGAGAGAAGAAATATAAACAATAAAATAAAACAAAAATTTGAATAGAAATTATTGTGTAGATTAGAAATTTTTTTAGGGAAAATAAAACTAGTAGAAACCCTCTAAAGAAAGGAAAATGCAGAAAGGAAGAAACACACCTAAAGAATGAAGAAAAACAAAAACCCTAATCGATAAAATACCCTTGAATCTTCTCAAACTGATGCAAATATGTGAAGTAGATTCAACATGAGATCATGCAAATTGGAGAGGAGAAAATGTATCCAAATAAACACTAATGATAATTTAAAATGACTTTAATAAGTAATTTAGAGTCATTAATGAAGTCGTCATTAATGAACAAAAAGTTGATTAACTTGCACATGCAGAGGCAAGAGATTGCAAGAGTGCTGAAAATCACCACCCTTGCAATTTCAAAAACACAAACATGAAAAATACAAAGTCATCAAAAGAGGCCACTCTTGTAAGATTAAAGAACTAAGATATGTAGTGGTGATGAAAAATAGCGTTGCTACACTATAGAATTTTTTTTCCAATAGCTCATGTAGGGGCGCTGAAAAACAATGCCATTTCATGGGAAAAAAAACATTCTAACACCCAGAAAGGTGAAAAATAGAAAAATACTCATTTTGAAGCATTTTGAAAATAATGAAATATGAGCACTCAAATGGATGATCTGAGGTTCAAAAGCATGTGAAAAATTGAATTGAAATTTTCCTTGTTTTATGTGCTTAGAGTATAGGGGCCTACAAAACATACAAGTTCCGTAGGCAGTGATCCCATGAATCAAGTGTAGATGGATTTGAGGACAATAGTTGGCTATAACTAGGGAGATTCTTTGATTCATTCTTTGAAATGGTCAAAGGGAGAAGAAATCTAGACTCTAAGTGTCATTATCCATCCATTGAGCATAGAGTTAGGTGACACAAAGTAAAAAGACTCAAAAAACTCAAAAATAAAAAGACACAAAGACTATACAAATATTTACATGGAACATCTATCACCTTATTGAGTAAAGTGTTTTAGATGTTGCCCATTGTGTGGAAGAGAAAATGGTGTACCATCCTTGTATGTGAGAAGCAAGTTATTTTCACCATGAAGTTGATGAATCTTGAATGGACCCGTCCATAGTGAATGAAACTTTCCATGCAGACCTCTTGTCTCTCTTCTCTTATCCCACAAGAGAACAAGATCTCCAACCTAAAAATCATGAGACTTTTCCTTCTTGTCAAAAATATTTTTCACTTATTCCTAGTCATCTGTAATATGGTTCACCACTTGAACTCGTTTCTCCTCCAATTCAGTGAGATACATGATATGCTTATCAATTGAAATTTCAAAGGTCTCATCCTCAATGGCCTTAGCCAACTTTAGGGCAGGTAGTTCCAGTGTGATGCTAATTTTAGCATTTGACCCATAAAGGAGTTCAAATGGGGACATACCTATATAGGACTGAATTTGCACCCCTTATGCAAATTCCCCTTTTTTCCTTCTCCACTTTAGAAAACCAAGTTCAGAGGCTTAACTCCACATAAGACCACTGCTTGCATCTCACTTGGCACTTGTTATGAGCATTAATGGAGGCGTTTCTGTCGAGGATGCTTGCACAACATGCAGAAATCCACATGACACACTCACATCCCTAGCAAATTCCTATGGTTGAACCTATAGAGGAATTACACTTCTCATTGGGAGTCAAGTTATAACACCCCTTCCATCCACCGGACCCAAAAATGGTCATTTTTCTCCATCTCCTCTTCAAATTCACTCCTTCAACAAGCATTTCATCTTCTATGATCCTCTAAGCATTCATTTGATCTTCCACACAACTTCAAGCATTCAACTTCACACTCTTGCACTCACTCTCAAGCTTTCTAGCAGCATTCTTGCACCTCATTGCAGAAAATACATCACTCCATCACTTCAGTAGAGAAAGTTGGGGACAAACACCATTGCAAAAAAGGCTCGAGTACTCTCATTTTCTCCCCCAAGCAACCTTGAGTTCTCTTGGTGGAGGTGGTAAGCTCTATTTCCTCTCCTCTATCACTTGGTTTACTTAGCACATTTACTGTTTTGTAGTTCTTTAGTTCTCTTTACTACATTGTTTTCTTTATCTTGCTTTCTTCACTATTCTTGGAGGTGGAAACACCTAAATGGGGGTCTAACTAAGGTAGGCCCCTATACTGCCATCCAATATTTTCCTCTCTCTTTTTGTGTAGGCGAACGTGCTTTCTAGGAGCTAGCTGGTGAATAGGCTCTTCTATGAAATCATCTTCATCAACCTAGCTTTGGTATATTTACGTTATGACATTTTTTTGTACTTCTCATATTTCATAGTGTTGTTTTTCTCTTTTAGAATTCATTAGCTAGGTTTATAGTTTTTTTTCTAATAGTTTGTGTTGTAGTTTCAGTCCTCTAGTCATATAGACTCTAGCGCACTACACTGTCATCCCGGAACTCCGCTCTCATCCTCAAACAGAGAGCTATCTAAGATATAGTGTTGAGCTTGAAAACTAGCTTGCCTAGCCTCATTTTAAATCTTAGGATTACAGATTTGTTGCAAGACCTTATAGTCTTCACCATTCTCATTCTCATATCTGAACACACCATTTAGCTAAGGTAAGTTAGGGAATCCTTCTACATATTGGCCCTTTGTGAATTGGGGCCTTCCATGTGGTGGTCTCCCTCTCTTACATTTTTGGTGACCCTGACGTGAACAAACATCTATTCATCCATTGGTGTTGAGACTTCTCCTATGTACTTCATGACTATTGTGTTATGGAGTGTTGTGAAGGCTTATGAGCATCACAACCCAACCCATAACTTCTGGGTATATCGTTAGGATAAGCATATGACACCTCTTGATGGAAAGGATGAAGGTCTCTATTGGGTTATCTACTGTCCTTTCTCTAGTCTCGCCGTTAGTGTGGCCATGTAGGAGTAGTTGTCAAGGAACAAGATGGGATTCATTAACGATACCAATCACATTCCCACTCCCTCTGCATCTCCTAAACCATCATCAGTAGATGAGTATGAGGCCATTCAGATCCCTGCAGAATCTATCTCCACCCTCGCTAAAGGACTAGCACCAGGTGACTTAGAAAACCACTTCGAGAGAAATATGAAGACTACTAGAGCTGCTTGGGTTGTTAGTGAGTTAAAGCATATGATGGGTAAAGATCGAATAGGCATAGAGCTTCTAACTAGCCTCCTTGGTCTCATCGAAGTGTGTGCTCCTTTGAACAATCCTATCTTTGCACAAGGAGTCACTTTCAAAGAGCGTGAAGGATAGTTAGGGGTATTGATTCCTCCCACATCTGTTTACATGGCTGACACAATCCCTTCTATCAATATCCTCTCTATCTCTAAACAACCTAAAAAAATCAAAGTAAAGAGGGTCCCCTTAGGCTTTAGCTTCACCCCCCTGTCACCTCTAGTGGTGGAGGATTTGACAGGATGAGTGGTGGAGGATTTGGTAGTGGTGGTGGATTCGATAATGGAGGTGATGTTGGTAGAAGTGATTCAAGTGGAGGTCATGGTGGTGGTTTTGGTGGAGGCCCTACTAGTGTCGTTGGCTCTGGTAGTGGTTCTAGTGGGAGTCACACTGGTGGAAACTCTAGAGGTGGCTCTAGTGGTGGTTCTGGAGGAGGTTCCTCTAGCCCTCTACCTTCTAATGACCCTATCTTGAACACTCTTCTTCAAAATATGGGTAAGATGTAGACCTAGTTAGCAAGTATTTTGCAAGCCTCTACCCAGCCTATCTTCCAACCCTTCTTCTAACATAGTCCATTATCAATTGCAATCGTAAACACTCCTTTCCCCCAAGGAATGGAGATCCCTAAATTTGAAAATTATGGTAGTAAAGGAGATCCACAGACACATTTGTCTACCTTTAATGCCTTGTGCATAGACTTCTTCCATCATGATGTGTTGATGGCTAAACTATTTACCTGATCTCTCAAGGACATAGTGCTCAAATGGTGTTGTTCCTTACCTGACAATTCCATCTTCTCATTTGACTAACTTGTAAATTAGTTCCTTAGGAAATTTCAAGAAAACATTAGGCTGAAGATGACTTTTTTAGATCTTTTCCAATGTAAGCAAGGAGATAACGAAAAAATCACTAACTTCATAGTGCACTATCAAGCACTCCTTTCAGAAATCTCGTATTAGTTGCTTGATTATGACATGCAAAAGGTATTCATATAGAACTTACAAAGGCCTTGGCAAGAAAATTTCTCCCTTATGAAATATCCTTCATTCACACACTTTTGTGTAGCCTTATGAGAGTACCATAAAATGGTTGTTTAGTTTAGGGGATCCTCCTTGTGCTCCCATTCTAAGGAAAGTCCATTGTATCAATCTCTAGGAAAGGTAAAATTGTTATGAATATAGTTGCCAGTGCTGATAACAATAGCCTCATACATAACCAAAAGTTCACAAAGTTATGAAAATATTATTCTTCTATCTTGCAAAAGTTGTTGTAGGATAAGATCATAACCTTACCGAATCTAAAGCCTATTAAGGAGCCTTACCCTAATTGGTATGATGGGAGCACTTATTTTCAGTACAATCAAGTTAATGGACATGATACTGAATGCTATATGAAGTTGTGTCATGAGATGCAAGACTGCATCAAGGACAGTACCATTTGTCTCAATGGGATTAAAAAAATGCTAACAAATTAGTGGAAAAACTAATAGTGAATTGTAAATATAGGCAGAACCATTTCTGTTCCACTCTGCTAACATGATTGTAGATCCCATTGATTCTATTACTCAAGCCGAGGCCTATGTTAACATGGTCACGGTAACTTCTATGCTCCACCTGCACCCATTTCATCAAACATTAAATTCCCATCACAAAATTTTCCCTTAAACAATAAACCCTCACCTCTCTACATTCTCACTCGCATCAATGGTAACATTGTGATAGGAGTCTTGATAGACCTTCTGAGTGTTGTGAATGTTATCATAGAAGAAACATTAGTATTAAATTTATTACAAAGGGAAAAATATGAAGAAACAAAATCTACCATATGTAAGCATGGTGCTATGTGTCTTAAAGCTTACGACTTGATAACTTTTTCCATCCTGGTTGGACCCAAGGATGTTGACATGATTTTTGATGTTATCCTATAGTCATATTTTTTTAGGCTAAAGCTAGGCACACCTTGGCTAGCTTCCATGAATGGAATTTCATTCGTTATTCACAAGTGTTTAAAATTATCCCATGAAGGTGTCATGAATGTAGTGCATGACACTAGATACCAGCCATTGGTGTCCCATGGTGGATATCCATTAGATCACTTTTGGCCCTCCCCATTTGGTCAACTTCCTTTGACCAACTTGTTTCTTCTCAACTTGTTCCTCCTACTCTCATTTAGGAATCCATTCCTATACTAAAAATGACTATAAAGGATGTTCCCATGGTTGAGCAGGAACCTTTTGTTCCTTCATAGCCTCTAGTCTCTAGCTCAAAGAGTCATAGAAACCACCTTGTGCATGAGCGCAAGCATTGGCAAAAGGATCTCTTGGTTGAGTAGGCCACCTTGGAAAGGAAAGAGGAAGAAGCAACTACCCCTACTTTAGGGCCTCTTGTAGTGTTTCCCTCTTCCCTTCCTTCTACTTCTCTCTAGCCTAGTCCTAGATCACTTTTGGCTTCTGTTGTTAGTATGAATGTTCCTAACCCCAAGGGGGTGCAGGTGTTCATCACCCCTTCAGTGGAGCTAGCTTCATTGATGTTCGTTCTAGCTATCCAACATTTCCTGAAGCCTGTGGATATGATTAATACCTTAGTTGTATCTTTTATGGTTCTTTTCTCCTCTTCCTTTGCACCACTAGCCTCGTCTATGGGTAGTTCATGTCACATCTCAGACCTTGATGCAGGTTGCTTTTGGTTTTGTGTGGATTTTTTATATGACTAGATGTGTGTGGTAGAATAATAATTAATATTACGGTGTTTTAGTGTGATGATATATGAAAAGTGTTTACTTAAATTATGAAAATTTGAATAGGATTGAATGTGTTTTACTTTGAAAGGGTAAGTGGACCAAGGTGGTTCCCAAAAAGGGGGCTTAAGTGGCCACTTTTTTTTTTGAAATCAGGAAATGTTGACCTTGGACATGAAATTGAGGATAGTTACAACCAAAATTTTAAGATGGAACAAAAAAAAGGATCGAAGTGCTCCAAGTCTACTTTCTAAAATACTAATTTATTTTGAAAATGGTTGAAATTAAGGGGTTCAAAAGAGGGGTGCACACAAATTGGTGTTGTTTTTGTCAGAAAAACATAACATAGCAACTCTTGTATGACCTGAGGATAGTGAACTTTTTTGTAGTATTTTTAAAATAGCTACAATTAGAAGTTAGCTAACAACATCTAGTTGATGCACAATTTTTTTGATAAGTTTTTAATGAATATTTGATTTTTTACTAATTTTCTAAGTGGGAACTTCCTGAAAAGCAGAATTTTTGAAAATAATTAATTTTTTTTTTCTTTTTTAATTTTTTTTTTGTAGAATGGAGTCTAGTTTCTAAAAATATAATTTGTTTGAAATTTTGATGAACGGTTAATTTATAACAAAAAAACACCAAACACTACTTTTTGGCAAAAAAAAGACATACAAACAAAAGAAATTATGGATGAAAGACTTAACATTGTCAAAAAGTGAAAGAAATTACTTTTTGGATAGCTAAGAGAGAACCTAACATTACCCATGTTTTCAATTTTGTCAATATTGAACTAGATGCAATCTTGATGCTGAGCACGGACCCGATTATGTGAAAAATTGTAGAATTTGCAAAAACATGTCTCTGGCCTTGTTGGGAATGCCCTCCAAGCCTTTGGGTTGGTATTCCAAGGAAAATACTTTCACTTTTTTCTTTGTTTTTAACGCGAAATAATGCGAGCGCATTATAACACGCTCGCATTGTAATGTAAGCACATTTTTTATAACTTTTTTCAAAAGTGGCCAGAAAATTGGTACCCAACTTCATGCACCTGCCCGAAGATGAAGCAAAATAGAGTAGAAATATTTAAATTTATGTATTATATTGCTTGATTTATATCTTTATGTGATCCTAATTTAGTTATTGTTGTGTGTCTAAGTGCACTTGAGATGCAGGAGGTCGAAGACCAAGGGTGTGATTGAGGAGAGGAGGTTAGCTTCTTGATAGGACAAAGCAGGGTGTTCTCTTGATCACACACAGGCACTTAGATTCATATAGAATGCATTTAGGAATGATAATTTTTGTCTGACTGTTTGCTTATTTGCAAATAATTAATGATTAGTTAAATTAAAATATAAGCATAATAAAGTAAAGGAATTAAATTTTAATTAAAGTTAATTATAGATTTTGATTTAAATGCTTATGCATTCTATTCTTCTTTTAATTTGTGCTAATTTTTGAGTTAATAAGTTAACTAATAGTTAGAAGATATTTATTTTATTATTGGGTAAATATTTTCAAAAGGGGATTTACATGCAATTAAATTAAATATTATTCTTATTTTAAAATCTATTATTTTCAAGATTAGGTTTGGGAATAAAGAAAAACAAAACTTTAAAAATGAAGGAGGGGTAATGGAAAAACCAACCTTTCTTGAAGTATTCAGGAATTGCTTTGCAACTTTATTTTCATGGCTTCTAGATAGTATCTTGGTTTTTTTTGTTTTAAGTTCCAATACATTAGAACATAGAAGAATAGGAAGAAAAAAATTAAGGAGAAGATGAAGTTCTTTTAGGAAGGAAATCTCAGAGAAAACAAGAAGAGGAAGAGGCAAGGAGGCATCTTCAGCTGTCAACAATATTATCCAGGTTCTCCTTCGTAATCCTCTTTTATTGCCTTAAGATTTAAAATGAGAGAAAAGAAATTTGTTGTGTTCAAAGAATAATGTGTGTGAAAAATCTCTAAGTCTAAAAGTTTGTTGAGCAAAATTTCGATGAAATTTATACATTTAAAAAAAAAAAACCTTATAAATTTTTTAATTTTTTCGTCAACAATGCCTTTCTGTATCTACTTCTAGAATATTGTTTCTTTCTGAGAAAAATTATTGTTCTAGATTGTTTGATTATAATATATTTATATATATACATATACATATATATATATATATATATATATATATTTAAAATATATATATATATACACACATAAATTAAAATTTGTATAGCCTTGGCGAAAGGATTCACCTGTTTCCTAAACTGAAATTCGCATTTTAAATCAATGTTTATGTTTTTTTTTTTAATTGTTATTCTTTGTATGAAAGGGGGGACTAGGTTTTATCCCCAGCCGTGCCATCCCCATAAGGGAAGGGATGCACTATGGAGGACAATGCCCCTCCACAGGCAGCACCTCCTCATATGGGAGGGCATAAGCCTGTTTAAGTTTATTATGTTTTTTTTTTTAAAATAGTGATTTGATTTTAAATCAGTCTCATCGCCTATAGTTTGCGTATGGAAAATAATAATGCCAGATTTGATATTTATGCATATGTTGTCTATATATATATATGCTATATATATATATATATATATATATATATATATATATATATATATACACACACATATATATATTGAAATGTGAAATATATTTCCTTTCTGAGAAAACCATTTCTTTTCTGAGGAAATTATTTTGTATAAAATATTCCTGAGCTATATAAAAAAAATGTATATATATATATATATATATATATAATGTAAATATATATCTGAGAAATATAGATCTAGATTATTTATATGACTGAAAATGAAAACATAACTGAGCCTAACTGAAAACACTGTGGCATAGATTTCACTGTTTTTCTTTATTTTTACTCTAAAAATCTTCTGAGAATGTATATAATTATATATAGGCAAATATAATCAAATGGTTATATATATATATTTCCATATATAAATATACATATATATATGTCCATATATAAATATACATATATATCTTTCTTATGTTTGAAAATAAACAAGTTTAGCAAAAATGGAAATGGGTAGACATAGAACTGGTTGATTGCATTGAAATTATTGTCATCATGATGAACCTAGTATGCTAGGTTTATTCTACATGCTACAAAATGGGGAAATTGGAATTCCTTAAAATATATTTTCTTTAAACTAGTGAACTTGAGGAATATAAAACACGTAAATAAATGTATACCCATACTTTATGGCATTTTAGACTAGATAATATTTCTATAAATATGAAATGGTGAATGAAAGTGAGTGAAATTACTCTCTTTTTTTTAAATTTAATTTTTTATTCATTATCATAAAAGTGTTGACATACCCCTATCAAATAGGAAAATAATTTGTAAGCTGGAATTTCACCCCATTCTTTAAGGTTGATTAGAGTAGTATTATTTTTCCTAAACTTATATAAATTTCTTACTTTGATCAAGATGTTTAAATAGAAATAAGAACTTATGAGTTCATAGATATACTCTTTCCATAAGACCAAATTTAGATTGTTTTGAAAACATAGAAAATGAACTACAAAAACCAACTGTGTGATCAATTTTTCACTTAAGTTAGTGTGCTATTGCAAAGTTATTTGTGAACCTTGTGTGTACCTTCTAATTGTTAGAATTCCTTTGAAGTTGAGATGTGTAAAATAGAATGAAAACTTAATGGAAAATATATTATTTATTGCTCTTATGGGAAACTTCCGGGACAGGATGTCGAAGGTGGACCCATAGAGACGATAGTTTTACCTTTTCTAAAACTGTCATTTATTTATTTATTTATGCTTGGCCAAGCACATGTACCATTGAAATAGATGGAAATAAAAGCCTAGAAATAAATGTATATAGGTCTCTGCCACCTCCTGTTTGCAAGAAATATGTGATTCTCATGTTAGGAATGCATATAGGCATTAGGCTTGCATTGAGAGTTCCCTCCTACCTTGTTGTTTCAGGTTGCTAGGCTCCTCATGCAAGGACAGGGATTTCTTTGAGTTAGGAAGAAACCTGAGGAAGTCTTGTACTTTGTGGTTGGGAAGAAAAGGGGCCTTAATCACACTCTTCGCCCCAGCTTACAAGAAGACCAATGGTGTGACGATGGTTGAGGTTCATAGGTTCACATGTTATAAATGTATTCATGTAATATTTTGAATGGCTTGTAAATCCCACTTGTAAATGTAACTCTATTTGAAATTCAATATTGTAACATTGAAATAGATGTATTGATTGAAAGTTAATGATGTAATTGGAACATGAATGAATTTATGGAAAAATCATTGATATGAAAATGGAATTTACATATGTATCATTGCAAAGATATTTGTTGTTAATGCAATTTACTTCTATTGCATACATGGAATGAAATTTATTACTTAATTTTCCTTTTGAGCATTTATAGAAAGATCTTGATCTATGCATCCTTTACTTTTATTATACTTGGAATGTAATGAGTTTTGACAACTTATGTGGTTAAACAAACATCCCTCTTGACCATTACAGTTCATCTCCTATGACAGATCAAAAGGTGGAGTGTGGTCCTTCTAGTAGCAGATGTAAGAGGAACCTACCTTCTCCACAAGGTGGCCTTGCTTTGACCTGTTTTGTCCTAGTGACAGAACTGGTCCCGACTTCCCCTAAGTTTGTCACCACTTCCAACTCATTCAGTGAGCCTAGTGGTGAATTGCAAGCACAACCTATCTTGTCCACTAAAGTTAGACATGGCCCTCCTATGGGGTGCATGTTTAACTTTTTGGATGAAGTTTTGACCTTTTCAAAAATCTTCATGAACTCATTGACCTTAGCTCCATAAGAGCTCAGTGGAGACAACCTCGAGGGGCCTTCTTCTTTAGCCCTTATTGCGGGAGGACTAGAGGCTCCTCTTAGCATCCCATTTTTCTAGGCTTTTCTTCTTTCCCCCTATGATGACCTAGAGTGGGAAGCGGATGACCTCCTAGTCAATTAGTGTTAGGAGGACTCTTTTTGGTGCTTAGATACAAGCGTGGTTTTTGTGTCGTAAACATTCTTCTATTTGTATCATCATTCTTCCATGTGTGTGCTTTATTTTCGATAAATTGGGGATGATGCAAATCATTGGGGGAATTTAGGCTTCCCTTCCATGTTGACCCAATTTTTTATGTCTACTTTGTTTTTTGTGCATTCTTGCTGATTTGGTTGGCGATTGATGATCTTTTTCCTTTCACCATGGTTACCTATTATTTATATGAGCTCAGACAGATCTGACCCCACTAAACTAGATCCCCTCATGTTGTTTTTTCATGTTATTTTCTCTCTCGTGCTTTCTCTTTATATTTTTCTCTTCTTTGCTTGAGTTGTCCCTCTCATGTGTGATAATGCCTTTCTTCAACATTTGAATTTTTAGAAAACACATTCATTTTCAATGTATCTTTTCTTGAAAATCCTCACAAACCTTTCTTTAGAATCACATCCTCAACTTGGGACCCTAATAGTACATGTTTCCTTCATCATGGGTTTGTAAAGAAAGGACTTGAAAAGATTCCTTCGAAGCGGGAATAGCTTTGATCTTCCCCTCATGTGGGGGCATATTCTTCCTTTCAAATTCCTTGATGAAGTGAACATATTTCAAAAGAGTCCCTTGATGATGAATCAATATGAGAAACAAAACATTTTTTTTTAGTTGTGCATCCCATGAGAGGACCCCCTTCTTGACCGTGGCTTCCCGAGGGACCCCCTTTGAAATATCTTATCTTGAGTGAAATCATTCATGTCTAGCTTGGGGGTAGCCTAACTAGACCTTGCTTTTCAAATAGCATGTCCCTTGAGTAGTCCCTCTCCTTTTGAAGGGTTCACGAGGTACCTCTTTGAAATCTCTCCAATTATTGACAGTCTATGCGATTGTCAACTTACTCACCTACTTGACCACTTCCTGACTTTGCGAAGTCCACTTTCTCAGGTTTCCTCCATGTGAGAGATCTTGGGGGATACCACCTTGTAGGCCTAAGATCCTGTAGCGAGCTTCCTTTTGGTTTCTTCCATGCTAGATTTTTTGGGGGACACCTTGCATGGAGGTCTATGGACATGTAAGGCGATTGCTTCATGGGGTATCCTCCATGCTAGAGTTTTTGGGGGACACCTTCCTTGCAGGTTTGTGGGCCTGTAAGGGACTTTGTTTCCTCAACTTCATAGTTCCAAGCAGCTATGAATTCCTTTTCTTTCCCTGCACCTTCAGGTATGCCAAATTGTCTTCTTCTTCCTTGATGGTTCAAGAATACATTCCTAACCTTACTCCTTCCTTGATCTACTTTACCAAGCATTCATCAGTACTCGCACTTGCTAAAGTGGGGGTAAAATGTATAGGAGTGAATTTGAACCCCTTATGCAAATTCTCCTTTTTTCCTTCTCCACTTTAGAAAAAAAAGTTCGGAGGCTTAATTCCACATAAGCTCGCTGCTTGAATCCCACTTTGTGCCTATTCTGAGCATTGGCAGAGGTATTTCTATCAAGGACACCTGCATGGTGTGCAGACATCCACGTAATGCACTTACGTCCCTAGCAAATTCCTGTGGCTAAACCTATAGAGGCATTACACTTCTCATTGGGAGTCAAGTTGTAATGCCCCCTTTGGCCAACCAAACTGAATACGACCGTTTGTCTCCATCTCTTCTTCAAATTCATTCCTTCAACAAACATTTCATCTTCTATGATCCTCTAAGCATTCAATTGATCTTCCACACAACTTCAAGCATTCAACTTCACACTCTTGCACTCACTCTCAAGCTTTCTAGCAGCATTCTTGCACCTCATTGCAGCAAATACATCACTCCATCACTTTGGTAGAGCAAGTTGGAGACAAACACCATTGTAGCAGAGGCTCGAGTACTCTCATTTTCTCCCCCAAGTAGCCTTGAGTGCTCTTTGTGGAGTTGGTAGTCTCCCTTTCCTCTCCTCTATCACTTGGTTGAGTTAGCACATTTACTATTTTGTAGTGCTTTAGTGCTCTTTACTACATTATTTTCTTTATCTCACTTTCTTGGCTATCCCTAGAGGTGGAAACACCTAAATGGAGTCTGACTGAGGTAGGCCGCTATACAACCACCCAACATTTTTTTCTCTCTTTTTGTGTAGGTGAATGTGCTTTCGAGGAGCTAGCTGGCAAATAGGCTCTTCTACAAAATCATCTTCGTCACCCTAGCTTTGGTATATTTTCTTTATCACATTCATTTGTACCTATCATATTTCATAGTGTTGTTTTTCTCTTTTAGAAGTCATTAGCTAGCTTGCTTGTTTTTTGATAGTTCACATTGTACTTTTGATCCTCTGGTCGTATGGATGCTAGTGCAACTAAGAGATGCCAGTGTGCTACACTGTCATCCGAGAATTACGCTCTCATCCTCAAATAGAGATTTATCTAGGATACAGTGTTGAGCTCAAAAACAAACTTGCCTAGCCTAATTTTTAATCTTGGGATTGTAGAGTGGTTGCAGGACCTTATATTCCTCATCAATCTCATCCTCATATCTTAACACCTCGTTTAGCTAAGGTAAGTTAGGGAAGCCTTCCGCATCTTGGCCCCTTGTGACCTAGAGCCTTGCACATGGTGGTCCCCCTCTCTTAGAATACATATCACCTATTTTGGAGTAATCACGTCTACCCACAAAGTATCATATAACGCCTTGCACCATAATTGTTGATTCTCATCAACAAGTTTCCTCATGATAGTCACTAAGTTATTATTACTAGATTTAGCCTGACCTTTACCTTATGGGTAATAGTTGGATGACTATGACAATGTAATATTGTGCTCAAAGAAAAATTATGTGATCTCAATTGATGAGAATACAAAAGCATTATCTGCAAAAAATTTGTTTGACACAACAAACTTGGATATGATGTTTTCCTTTAATAAATTACATACTACTTCGGAAGTAGCATGCTTTACTGGTATTACCTCCACCCATTTGGTGAAGTAAGCAGTTGTAGTGAGGACATAAATGTGTCCCACACTTGAAGGTGGATTCACTATGCCAATGAAATCAATGCCCCATTTTTGAAAGGGCTCTTCAATGTGACTAGCTTTCGGGGTAAAGTTGGGAACTTTGGCTTACATACAAACTACTGACATAGTTCACATTTATGCACCCAAGAGTACACATCCTAAAAAGGAATAGGCCAATAATACTTCACCCTCGAGATCTTTTGAGTGGTTACTACTGCTAATAATTGTCCCCCACATATTGAGTCATGAAAATATTTCAACAACTTCCTTTGTTGCGCTTTATCAACACAATGCAAGAAAGTACCATCCAAGGAACTCTTATACAAACCATTGTCCCATAAGACATAATTTTTTGCTTTTAGCTTGGTAGCTCTTTTCTCCTTTGGCATAAGGTGATTTGGACATTCTCCCTATGTAAGGAAATGAGCAATATTTGAGTACCATTCATCAATAGTGTTAGGTCTCAAAAATGTAGGTTGTAAATCCTTAGAGGATGCCAAGCTCTATGGTCAAAATTACAACTTTTTTGACCTAATGAATAAAGTTAACCTATGTGGTTGATGACTCCCTACACTTTAGGCTCAGCTGAACCTATTTGGGCGAACCTTAATAACTAATGTAGATTTAAGCAAGTTGTATGACTTAGTTGGTTTTAAGGATCTACCCACAGTTGCATGAAATGTGAGATAGATGAAAGCTTGTTAGCTATTCCTAATCCTAGTACTAAGATTTGAAATGTGAATGTATGAGTGAGATTGCATGAATTTAAAATGAAATGGGTAAGACCAGTGCCTAACTCTATTGGGTTAATGGAGTCGAGAGTTGGATGATATGTGACTTAATTACTGGATACAGTTCAAACCGTTTCCCACTTGCTACTGTTAATACCTTGTATAAATGTGCAAGAATGTAACTATCATACTCCTCTTATCGATCCAAATGATTCTTTTTAGGTTACTGTGATCAAATAATAGGAAGTTTTAATCCTTTTGAAGGAACCAGTTAACTGAATCATACAAAAGCAATAAGTGTTCCTTGACAAATCAATGATACTTTTGATTTGAATAACAAGATATAATCAAATTGGAGATAATATGATAATTTTATCAATTATAGGGCTCTTCTTATTGATCCAAATGATACTCCTAGATTATTGTGACTTATTAAAAGGATTTTAATTCTTTTGAAGAAAAAAATTAATTAAACCACACAAGTACAAAAAATGTGTCTAGATAAATTGAGCTTTGACAGACCAATTTAAATAATAAGAAAGCACCAAACTAGAGACAACCAAACAATTGTATACTATCAACAAACAATTGACACCAAAATTTGATCACCAAATTAAGCTCTCTTGTCCATTATATTACTTCAAAATATTTTGCAATACACATCACAATATTCTGTTGAAGCAACTGATCAACCTATCTAACTACTAATGATTTCCTATCTATTAGTTGTTGCCCCTCTTTCTTGATGATAAGATTTCATCTTACATATATACATTGCATTTTTAGGTTTATGACCCTTCATGTCTATCTAGTGCAACTCTTCATTTAATTAATTGTCTTCAGAAAATTAAAATACTTTAACTTTAATATCCTTTATTGTTGCATTCACATGAGAAAATAAAGTATTTCACAATAGTTTTTAATTCTTTTTCCAACAATTCCTTGTTTACATTTACTTGCGGTGAAAATGTTTCACTCTAAATTTTATCTGTAGGCATTCTTGCCGGTAAAAATAATTACCCACTTTGAACCCTTTTAAATTTACTTAATTCCTTGGGTGAAAATATTTTACTCAATGAAAATATTTCATAAGTGCACTTCACATTATTGCATCCCTTCAAAACAATGTTACCTTTGGCTATGATTGTGAATATTCTAATAAATTTCTATTTTTATTTGTTCATGTGCTCATGTTTTTCTCCCTCGTAAAATGGTATTTATTTTAACATCTTGCCCGTGCTAGTGAATTTAATATTTATCATATTTTATGCTTCCACTAGCATTTAGATTCTTACCTAGTAAAATTTAATTATATGTTTGGAGCATCAGAGCATCAAAGAGACTTATCACTAGCTCACTTAGAAACTTAGTTCTCTCTTTGATGAAGCATGCAGCCATGAAATCTATCAAAGTTTCAAAGAGACTTTGAAATTACTCCCTCTGAAATGTTGAGGTCTTTTCAATGACACTATCTTTAGGGTTTTTGTTTTAGTGCTCATAAAATGATTCAAAATCACCTTCTCCATCAGTTTTGCATAGTTCTCTGCTACACCCTTAATATTAGTGTACATCGGGTTATGAATAGTTGGCTTGTGGTTATCTCAACTCTCTATTAAGTCATATTATCATTAGTATATTGTTATTTAGTTGTTTAGGTCAGCCTAAGACTTATATAGGTTTGTCTTAGAAGTCGGCCTAGGTGATATCCTATGCATAAATAGGTATATATAAGAGATTGTGAGTCTTATTTCATTATCAAGTTGTGAAGTGTGTTCTCATTAGAGATATTTGGAGGTTTACCCCATCAAAGTGGCTTGTTATTCTCAATTATTATCAGGAATTTTCAGCATATTTCATATCATATTCTCCTACTGTGTAAGTTATTTCATAACAAGTGGTATCAGAGCAAAATCTTGGCACCGTAGAGGCAAGGTTTTTTCTCAATTTTGGAGGTGATTTTGTGAAGAGCATATCTTTTAGATTTTGGTGAATTGCTTTCTTATTTTTAAATGGTTTTTGAAGAACATATCAAATAAGCTACAATCCATATTTTAGAAGAATTGGAGGAGAAATAAGTGAATTATTGCAGAATTAGTGTTTCTATACAATTATTTTGGAATTTGCATATCTCACACATATTGTCGAATTGGAGTCTTATTTTTATTAGGGTTTTGAAGAAATATTAAAGGAGATTAAAGTACAAAAATTGGATGAATTAGAGTAGAAATAAGAAAGTTATTGAAAAATTAAATTTTTCACAATTATCGCTCTACATGCTGCAAATCTACTTATTTCTTAGAGATTTTTCTAGGTGGGAGTTATTTTGGCCCTATTAAGTTACAATAATTTTTTTAGAGAATTTAAGTTTCATTTGTGTGATTTATCTCAAAATTAGTGGTTCCCATCATGATAGGGCCTGCAACAAGAGGCAAAAAGAATGTTGTCACTCTGGGGAAGACTCCTGATAAGGATGGGGTAACAATAGAGGATATTACTCATAATGAGAAAATCAATAAGGTCAAGGAAGAAATTTCCTCAATGAAGATGGATATGTGTGACCTAAGAGGAGATATATCAGACATATGAAACATGTTAAGCACCTACATGGTTGAACCAAGAAAGGAGTTTTCAAGCGACCAAGGTGAAAATTCTAGGTCAACTACCATTGACACAAGATTTAGTACTCCTATGAGATATAGGAATTTATTTCCAAAGGTGGATATGTGAAAATTCCATGGCAAGGATCCTCTAACATGGATAAACCAAATGGAGAATATTTTTGAAGTACACCAAATCCCAAATGGACAAAAGTTCACAATGGCTTCCCTATATCTAGAACCAGATCAATTCATTTCATATCGTTGGATTTGCACTCATCGAAGGAAAAAGGGGCTCACCATCTCATGGTAAATTTTTACAGAGGAACTCCAAGCACAATATAGCAATAGTGTGACAGACAACTTCTTTAGCTAGCTGGCTAAACTTCAACAAATAGGATCTGTTAAGGATTATATTTAGCAATTCCAAAATCTATCCTTAAGAGTGGATACAATTACAAAGGAAAACTTGAATGATTTATTCTTGGGGGGTCTCAAGGATCACATTCAACATGAGGTACACATGTTTAGCCGTAGCTCCATTTTATCTTAGCACGTAGGGTAGAGGAGAAGTATTTGATTCCTAAGAAGCAAGGAGCTAATGTGACAAGAGAGAAATGATATTCAACACAACCTACTAGGTTGAATCCACAACAAATTGAGGAGAAAAGAACAAAAGGGTTGTGTTTCAATTGTGATAGAAAATGCAGTTGAGGACATAAATGCAGTGAAAAGAAATTATTCTATATTGAAGGTCCAAGTGAGGAAGAAGAGGAGGAACCCATACTAGAGGATGAAAGGGAGTCAAATGAGGAATCACATGATTCTCAACCAATCATTTCTTGTCATGTACTCTCAGGTTTCAGTGGTCCACAAAATCTCAAGGTGGTGGGGTTCTTAAAGAAGTAGAAGGTAACTGTGTTGATTGACTCAAGTAGTACTCATAATTTCATCAACAAAAAGTTAGATACTTTTCTAAATTGTTTTAAATATCTAGCTCCAGAGTTTTAGGTTTTGATTGCAGATGGTGGTACAGTTAGTTGTTTAGGGAAGTTTCATAGCATTAAATTATCCATGGGAGATTATCAACTTGATACCCTAATGTATGTGATATCCATGGATGCATTAGATGTTGTTTTGGGAGTACAATGGCTTACTACATTGGGAACAATTGAGATGAACTTCCAAGAACTACTCATGAGATTTCAATCAGAAGGAAGGGTAGTAGATCTAAGGAGGTTGAAGGAAAAATCCCCACAAATGGTAAGCCCTCATCAGATGCAAAATTTTCTTAAGAAAGGAGCGGATGGATTTGTGGCCCAACTATTCTCATTAGAAGTCTCTCAATATAATGCTCCTACTCATCCAAATTTGCAAGCTATAATTGATCATCACTCAGTTGTTCTTGGAGATATGCCTAAAGGAATTCCTCCTAAAAGGGATCATGATCATGCCATACATTTAGTTCTAGGGTTCCAACCAATGAACATCAAGCCTTACAGGTATCCACACATACAAAAGAGTGAGATAGAAAAAAATGTTGAGGAGATGCTTGAGGAAGGAATTATTAGGCATAGCCAAAGTGCTTACTCCTCGCTTGTGGTGATGGTACACAATAAGGATGATACTTGGTGCATGTGTCCAGATTATAGAGTGCTCAACATGTAGACCATTAAAGATAAGTTTCCTATTCTAGTCATTGATGATTTGCTAGATGAATTGAATGGAGCTATGTATTTTACCAAGTTAGATCTTAGATCTAGTTATCACCAAATTCAGATTAAGGAGGAAGATATTTGTAAGAAAACATTCCAAACTCATGATGGTCATTATGAATTTTTGGTGATGCCATTTGGTCTTACCAATGCACCATCTACATTCCAATGTTTGATGAATTCCATTTTTAAGTTCTTGAGAAATTTTTTGTTGGTATTCTTTGATGATATATTGATTTATAGCAAGACTTGGGAAGAACATTTGCAACATGTGGATCAAGCCTTACGAATACTTGAAGATCATAAAATCTATGCTAAGCCATCCAAGTGTGCTTTTGGTCTTATAGAGGTGGAGTATTTGGGACATATTTTCACATGAAGGAGTAAAGGTGGACCCTAACAAAATTAAGGCTATCATGGAATGGAATATTCCAAAAACCATTAAGAAATTGAGGGGTTTTTTGGGATTGACAAGGTACTATAGAAGATTTGTGAATAATTATGGTTGTATAGTAGCTCCTCTCACCACTCTATTGAAGAAGGATTATTTTCATTGGAATGAGTCTACCAATACAACATTTGAGAGATTGAAGGAGGCTATGTGTACAAATCCAGTGCTTTCCACTCCTGACTTCACCAAGGAATTCATTGTGGAATGTGATGCTTCTGGAAATGGGATAGGAGCAATGCTCATGCAAGAAGGTCAACCAATTTCTTTTGAGATTCATCAATTAAAGGGTAAGAATCAACTAAAACCTATTAATGAGAAGGAAATGCTAGTAATCCTCCATGCAGTTAAACAATGGAGGCCTTATCTATTGGGTAGACACTTCAAGGTTAAGACAGATCATGATAGTCTAAAATATTTTTGGAACAAAGACTATCTTTTTAAGAGTAACAAAAATGGGTCACTAAGATGCTAGGATATGACTTTGAGATTGTATATAAGAAAGGGAAAGAAAATATTGTAGCAGATGCACTTTCAAGGAAGGATGAGAAAGATGAAGCCTTATTGTGTGCCCTTTCAATATTACAAGAAAATTAGGTGGAGGAAGCCAAAGCAGAGTGGCAAAATTATGTTGCGACAAGTAATCTAATCGAACAATTAAAAAGTGATCACAGTAGTTCAGATAAGTTTTGTTGGAAGGGAGATACTCTTTGGTATAAAGATCGTTTGTATCTCTGCAAGAATTCCACTCTTAAACACAAGATTCTCATAGAGTTGCATGAGTCTCCAATGGGTGGTCATTCAGGATTTTTGAAGACATATCATCGAGTCAAGCAAGATTTTTTTTGGGAAGGGCTAAAAGGTGATGTTCAAAAATTTGTGGTTGAATGTTTGGTTTGTCAAAGGAATAAAGGGAAGAAAATTAAGACACCAGGTCTCTTGCAACCCTTATCTATTCCTAGCCAACGTTGGGAAGAGGTATCCATGGACTCCATCACAGGGCTTCCCAAATCTGAATGTCATAATTTCATCATGGTAGTAGTTGATTGCCTCACTAAATATGCACATTTCATTGCATTATCACATCCTTTTACAACAAGTCCAGTGGAAAAATATTTTCTAGCGAATATCCAAAAGCTACATGGTACACCTAAGGTTATTGTTAGTGATCGTGATCCTATCTTCACTAGTCACTTTTGGAAAGATTTATTCTCATGTTTGGGTACTCAATTGGCTCATAGATCTTCATACCACCCTTAATCAAATGGGAAAATTGAGGTTTTTAATAAGTGTTTGGAAGGATATATACATTGTTTCACTTCAGAGAAACAGTCTCAATGGGTAGATTGGATACTACTTGGAGAATGGTGATATAACACTTCTTTTTATAGCTCATTAAAAATGTATCCATTTTTGGAACTTTATGGATATAATCCTCCTTCCATCACATCATCAATAAAGGTGTCACCAAGAGTTTAGGTAGTAGAAGACCACTTGCTTCATCAACAACAAATACTTTTAGGACTCAAGGAGAATTTAGCCATGGCACAAAATTGAATGAAACAATAGGAAAACCAACATCATAGTGAAAGAAGTTTTGAAGTTGGGGATTGGGTCTTCTTGAGATTGCATCCTTATAAGAAAATCTCACTAAATCAACAAAAAAAGAATAATAAGTTGTATCCAAGGTATTATGGTCCATACCAAATCATGCAAAAGATCGATAATGTTGCCTACAAGCTAGAGTTGCCACCAACAACAAAGATACATCCATTTTTTCATATTTCCTATTTGAAGAAGGTAATTGGGCATAATATTCCTACTCAAACAACACTATTAGAGATTGATGAAGAAGGAAGAATCATTTTGGAACCAGAGTGCATTCATCAAACACACACAATGAAGCTTAGGAATATAACTCTCACTAAGTATCTCAAAATAATTCAAACTTGATTAACATTGAGGACAATGCTTCTTTGAAGAAGGGGGTATGCTACGCCCTTAATATTAGTGTACATCGAGTTATAAATAGTCATCTTGTGGCTATCTTAACTCTCTATTAAGTCATATTATCATTAATATATTGTTATTTAGTTGTTTAGGTCTTTCGAAGACTTATATAGGTGTGTCTAAGTCATCCTAGGTGATATCCTAGGCATAAATAGGTATATATAGGAGGTTGTGAGTCTTATTTCATTATCAAGTTATGAAGTGTGTTCTCATTAGAGATATTTGGAGGTTTTCCCCCTCGAAGTGGCTTGTTATTCTTAGTTATTATCAGATATTTGTCACATATTTCATATCATATTCTCCTATTTTGCAAGTTATTTCATAACATTCTCCAACATAAAAAATTGCATTTCATCCTTTTATTTGTCATTGGATTGTTAGACAATCCTCTATATACTTTGATTTTGTGTGGCCTCTCCTTTTGATGCTCTTCACATTCTACTGGTTCTCTACAAAATTTGGTAGTGTTAAGAAAATGTTTATAGTAGTCAACATACAAATCTATCTTCTTCTCATTAAAGCCATGTATATGAAGGCTAGCCACAACTAGCAATTGTCTAAACACATGAATTGTATTCATTAATCCAGACACTTCTTGATGAACCTCATCAGGAGTACATATTTGTTTTGAAGTGTTGAAGTTAAAAACTACTATATTGCAATTCCAATATCAAAGCATAACATGTAATTTGAGAGTGCCAAACTAATAAATGAGCCCATTCATATGCATCGCCACCTCCATAGAAGTAGGTTGCATCCCACTGTTTGCACTATGTGCAAGCTCCTTTCCATAAAATTTTGCAAATACCTTTTTATCATTGATTTATACATAGGGCTTCATAACCTCTTCGAGTGTATCTTCAATATTTTCATCACTTACTTTTATTTTCCATATTGTCACAAAATGTGGTGAGTGGTTCAGTACTTGTGTTCCCTCATTATTTTGTATTAATAATATCACTATCTTTCTAACAATGTTTTGATTCTCATAACTCTTTTAGCCATACAATGAATCATGAGCATCCTCAATTCTAACGTAAGTTGAGCATATAGTTGTTTATAGTGGACACATCTTCCTTAACATAGTGCAAGCCTGTTTGTACCATTGATTCTTCAATATTGATTTGTGGAAAAACTCAAGTTGATTTTTATAAATGATATTTTATGTTGCATGAAAATAATTCCCCAAGGTTATAATATTGTGCAACATATCTACTGACGAATTTTCTTGAATGGACTTGATTTAAAATTTTGGATACTAGTTGGGACAATGATTATGGGTCACTTGTTGGATAGCTTGCTATCATGCAATTTAACTGTAATTGAAACCATCTGTATATCCATTCATGAAATTACTTGACCTAGATCTTGTCCCTCTAGAACTAAAGCAACATTCAGTTTTGAAGATTTTCATACTTCTCCCATACATTATCTTCTCCTTATTTGCAAATACACCCTCAAGTTTTAAGTGTGCATTTGATAATTTTCTCATGGATACAAGTTAATTGGAGATTTTTATTTTTTCATCACAGTTGAGTCAAGTTTAGATGATACAAACTTCCTCCCTCTTCATATCTTTGTGTTTTAGTAATACCAACATCTCGATATAGTGACCTTAAAATTGAACACCCTTGCCATTGTTAAACTATATCTCTTACTTCCATCAATTTTTTTCCTATAGTGAACTTCTGGATTAAGGTCAATTCATATTATAGATTGTCACAACATCCCTAAGCATCCATGTCTACAATATAGGGTCTCCTTTTGATCAAATATTAAACTAATATTCTTTGTAGTTCCTCAACAAGGGAACACATCTCATGGTTCTCTTCTTAACATGATTTAAGACTATTGTTATGACCTAAATTGGATCATCACTTGTTGGAATAATGTATTATTCACTAGAATTTACAATGCCATATTATTTTGATCTATATGTTTCACATTCATTTCATCATTGTCGAAGTTTGTATTGTAGGTGTTGTAGTTAACATGATGTATTTGAGTTTTCTCCCTTTCAAGAATTGTCATCATCCCTAGCTTGTAGGTTGTCTTTTCATTTTTTTTTATAAACATGACTATTTTCATCTATCCATCAGCCATTATTTCCCTTTGATGATGATTATATTCCAATATCTAAAATGCATCTTAGACTAAAGTGGGTATTCATCAAATTTTGTTTTCTAACTTTTGCACTAAAACAAACTAGGTAGCCTCTAGAATTGCTTTAGAAACTGATCAAACAGTCTCTAGGAGCCATGAAAATGCACCAAAATGTTGAATTATGATAAGGAAGCATTATTTTCAAATTTTTTGGTATTAAATCATCAAGATTGCAACTTGTTAACACTAAAAATTGCCTACTCAACATTTTCTGAAAACTACACTTGGAAAAATCATTTAAAGCTCATCAACTTGCCATTTTAAAAAAATATCAATTTTTTTCTTGTGAAGCTATAACTCTGGAGATTAGTTAACTTAGTTCAAAGGAACATGTGTGAAAAATTATTTTTCATCAATCTTCTTCCTTCAAGAAATATCAGGTGTGAAAGTTGATCTCTGTGACAATTTTCTAGAAATGCAGATGTCAAAATTGTGTAAAACCTATTTTCTTTTGGTTGTGAAAAAATAACAAAATGATGTGCTAGGACCTTGAAAATTGGTATGAAAGAAGATTAATATGAGGAGAGTTTGAAACACTAATTAATTCATCAAGAAAGTCACCCAACTGATAAATATATGTCTCCAAAGTTGGCCTCTTTGGTAGATTTCATAATGTGCAGACAACAAAATTATTTTCAGTACCCTCCAACTTCGTGCTTTTAAACCTTGTCAAATATGATCATAGGAAGATGAAATCAGGTATACACACTCACATATGGCTGATAAACATTTTTGCAAAGTGATTTTGTATGAAACTGAATAGGTGTCAAGTTGTGATTTTTTAAAGTAGGTCATTTGAGTAGATTTCACAAGTGTATTTTTGAGATCTGAAATCAAATTTTTCATCATGGGAACCTAAATTTTTTCAAAAAATGGTAATAAATTTTAGGTTCCATGAAGTAGTACTAACAAAAAAAACTTTTGGAAGATTATTTGCACTCACCTCCTCATCCAAGACTGCTTCATTTGGATTATTATCAACAATAAGCTGACATAAACCTTGCCCACACACCAACTTGGTAGGCTTATAATCCATGTCATATTCATGTATCTTTTCAATCTAATTGCCCCTTTTCATACCAAACTTCTATTTCCTAAAGTTGGACTTGACAGTTGAATCTGAAATTAATGCTTTGACATGGCTATTAAGGATGTAGAATCTGAAATGTTTCCCTTCCTTAACCACATCAAAAGCATGTTTCTACATCTAGGAATATTTTAATTCATGATTATTCAAGGGATAACTCATGAACATAATTGGGGATTCAAATCCCTCATTATTCTCTTGCACCAAGATTGTTGAGAGTGTATGCTAAGAAGCATAATTATACATGATGAATTTCTTCATGTAGTATGGACAAACTAGCAACTAAAGCATGAGTAATAGCCTCTTTGATATCATCAAACTTAGCTTTTCCTTCTGCATTCTAATGAAAATTGGAAGTTCCCTTCATCATATTAACAATATTATAAGTCTTTTCTACAAAATCCAGTACAAATCTTTGTAAAAAGTTCACCTTCCCAAAGAAGGAATGAACTACTTTCTTACTTGATGGAAAATTAAGTGCTTGGATACTCTTAACCCTTTTATGATAAATTTTAATACCTTCTTTGGACACAATGTGACCAAGAATCTTGTCTTTGGTAACCCAAAAAATTGACTTTTTAGGATTTATTGAATTTTTTTTTTTTGACAACATCTCTCCAAGATTTTCCTCATATGGTAGAAATGTTCTTGATGCTTCTTGGAAAAGATTGTAAGATCATCAAGGTACACTATGATGAACATACCTAATACATCACAAAAATACAAATCCATTGCATGCTAGAGTGTGGAACTAGCATTAATAAGACCAAAAGGCATCCTGTGATATGCAAAAGTACCCCATAGTGTTGTAAAGGTAGTCTTGTGCTAATCATTCAGACTGAATTCTATCTAGTTGTAACCAAAGAAACCATCTAGTGTAGAAAGCATCTTAGACCCAATCACCATTTGAAGAACTTTATCCCTCACTAGAAGAGGATAGTTGTCCTCCATTGATTGCTGATTTAAATTTTGAAAATCCACACACATGCAGATGTCACCATTCTTTTTGTGAATAGGAATGATATTTTCTATCCATGTTGAATGTTGGATAGGAAAAATGATTTGTGCATTCAATATTTTTTTGATCTCTACAAGGATAGTGCAAGAAATCTTTATATTATATTTTTTTTGTTTCTATTTGTATGGTAATGCACCAACTTTGAGTGGAATCTCATGTTGCACGTCTTTTTGATGAAAAGTATTTAAATCTTAATAATAATATGCCAACACATCCATGTATTGTAGTAGTAAGTCAAAAAATTGTTCATTTTCTTTAGTTTTGCAACAATTTCCAATTTTTACCATCTTAGGATCTGCTTCAATTCCTAATATGATCTACTCAACTTCTATGGATGAATCAAAGTTGGACTGTTTCTTTTTGACATAACCATCATGTTTGTCAAAAATTATTTCCAGGGATACCAACCCCTTGAGAATTTTATTTCCTTTGAGTTGAAGGAACTCTTCACCTATAATTGGATCAACTTTAGAGACAAATTCTTTGGGTGGAGAATCACTACTTCAAAGTACAACTCCTCAAATTTATATTCCTTCTCCAAAAAAGCTATGATATGATGATCATCATTGAAATTTTTACAATTTTCTAAGTTGTCAAGGACACTTGGGTCAAACACCAGCTCAATGGTATAGATAGGACTTAAAAATCCTTATATAGTATCAAGATCATAGATAAGACTACTAAGGAATCAACTTTGTCATTATACTCTCTTGGAACTATAGAAATGTCGAAAGCATCAAACTCTTCAATGCAATCCCAAACAATATTACAGCAATGCCTAAGTCTTTCATTCTTAGTTTGGTACATATTCCTTATTTGGAAAACCACTAACTCAACATTTCCTTGGGCATGGAGATTCTTCATCCCTTTCTTACTTGCAACTTATATACCTAATAACAAAGCTTCATATTTGGTCATGTTATTAGTATTGTCAAATTGTAATTTAAAAGAAAAAGGAAAGACTTTCCCTTTTGGGGAGACAAAGAAAATTATAACTCCTGAACCAGTAGAAGAACAATTTCCATCAAACTCAATTACCCAAACATCATTTGGATCACCAAGGTTTGTAGTATCAAAATCTATGGCCTCATCATTTGATGAAAATTCATAATTTGAGATGGAAAAATCATCTGACAATGATTCATTTTCCAATGGAGAATATCCAACACTTTCCAACTCATGTATTGTATGTCTTGTTGAAGATTCAACATCCACATCTGTTTGCAAATAATAAGTATGAGCACCCAAAGACTCAAACAAAATTTGAGCTCTTGGATCATCTGACTTTGTGACCAAAAATTTGGATTCCCTTTCAGGAACCAACTTTTACATCACACCCTTTAAGAGTATCCTAGCCTCTGACATGTCCATGTTAAGTTTCCCTTGATGGAACCCCAAAAAAATTCATGTTCCATACTAAAATCCTGCTAAATTTTGGTTTGAATCCATCCTAGGGGCTTAAGGTTTTGTTTATCATCTTTGTTATAAGGTTTTAGGTTTCTAGAGATCTTTCTTAAATAGCCCCCAAGATTGGGTCCTTTCCAAAGCTCTAATTCATCATTGACCTTCTATCACTCATCCCTGGTCATGCTAAAACATCTTATGCCATTAGATCTCGTGGAGTAACTATCCCCTCATGTCTAGGTCTGAAATTATTTTATTTTATAAGGTTGATTGATTGACCTTATTTGGCCTTTACAAATAATATGTTTTAAGTTCTTCAAGGCCTTTTATACATCTTCCTAAATGGTCCCCTTTCTTAAAAAAACTTTTGAGCACGTGCTAAAATACTTCACTTAAGTTTTTTCTACCATTTTCATTTATCGCTAATCATGGATGGCTTTAGAAATTGAGTTTCAAAATAGTGTTGAGGGATGAGTGGTATTTCTTTTGTTGCATGGATCATGGATGGGTTTTGAATAATGATTGTTATATTAGTGATGCATGATACATGTGCTTTGTGTATTATTGTTGGCTTCCTTCATATCACTAATCACGTGTGGATCTTGAGTCTTACATTAGTGATGAGCAATATGTTTACTTCTTTCATTTATTGTTGGGATATCTTTTATTGCTAATTGCTCGTAAGTTTTATGATGAGAATTAGAGATGTGAAAGGGACCTTGGTGCTCTTTTTTTTTTTCTCCTATTGCTCATCATGGATTCATTCCAAGATTTCAATTTCAAAATAATGATGAGTGATGGAGTCATTTGTTCAAACCTTCTTTCGTTGATTTGAATTGCTCATGTGAGCAATGCATCTTGTGCCTTTGATTTCATTCAGGTACACATGTCTTAATCTTGTTCCATTGTCTTATCTCCCATTATTGATGTGATATGGAATTCAAAGCATAAATCAGTGATATGTGATGGAAAATGAATGTGATCGAGGATGGGCTTTAAATTCAACAGTGGATATTTCATCGTGTGGATATTCGCATCACTAATAAGACTTGTGAAAGGTGAAATGTATCAATGATAACCAATGACTAATAAATGAAGGAAAAAATGGTAGCATCCTAAGGACATCGTTTAAAGAAAAAATAAAGTAGTGAGTTGAGTGAAGAACCATTGATGTGGTTTTAAAATGAAATGATCAATGACCATAGTTTGAATATAAATGGCTAAATGTAAGTTCACTCGCAAGAGCTTTTTTATCAAACATTAATGGTGATATGTTCCATTTCCTAGACATAAAGAAGGTGACTGGCTTGTTTCTTGCACATTTGGAATTTCTCAAGAGTAGAGAGGAAAGCCAGAAGCTAAGGAAATAGTGTGGAGGACTCCACCAAGTAATTACAATAGCGTTAATACCATTTATTCACCCGAGTAAGCAAAGTGTTGCATCTATTCCTATTAAAAATGCTAAATTGTTCTATTCTAAAAAATAGTGGGGAATTCAAGAGATAATTTTCTTATGATTTATTCATTGAGTATCCTCTATTATGGTGATAAGCATTGTGTGAGGTTTGGGGGTATTTTGTTCTATAAATTGTCTTGGGTTTTAAAGCTTGCTAGGTCTTTTTGATCAAGAAAACTATAAACCATAGTATTAGTGCATTGCCAATATGAGTGACCTAGAGCCTAGTGAGTCTAGTATTAGGCCAGGGAGGAAACCAAAGCAAAAGAGAGTTAAAAGGCTTAAGACCCATGATGTTTCATTTGCAGCTAATACAAAGCCACCTACAACATTTAACCCTACACCAATTACCCTTGTGACATCCTCAAGGTCTAGAATTACAAATAAGAATCAAGAGAAATTCATGGAAGGGGCCTCTAGAGAAGTAAAAGAGGGTGGGTCATGAATTGGGAGGAGAGCTACTGGCCAAGTTGCTATAACAAGCAGGTTAATTGACAATGCTGGTGAAATTAGAGAGTTGGCACAACCTCAAAGTGGATGGAAATTGTTCTTATATGCTTTTAATAGGAGGAATGCTAGTAAGCTAACATGTTATCTATGGGGGCTTAGCCTTGGGAAGATGGAGGTACCTAATGTATTATTTTTGGAGGTGGATGTAATGATAGAGTTAGCCAAGCATTATGACCCCACATACAAGTGAATCAAGAGTGAAAATGGAAATTTCATCCTTGAGGTGACAAGGGATAAGATTGTGGAGATACTTGGGTTGAATCCCATTTACACTATGAACATCAAGCATTCATATATATATGGGGAATATGAACACAAGAGATTTGCATACAAAAGTAGGTCACTTTTTCAGCATAGAAATATTGAGCCCTCTAAATGTGAATAATTTTTGGATTATTTTAGAAACATATATTACTTCCTAAATCATGTTCTAGCTTGAATTTTTTAGTGATTGCAATAGATATACAGGCTCATAACTAGAACACTAGTTTTGATTATGTTGCTTTTGTTGCAGAATAGATGCATAATGATTTTATCAATCTAAGGAGGTTCTCCCTCCACATTTCCCACGTTATTCTCTATTAATGCATATGCTTTTATTTGAGGGTGGCCAAAGATGGAGAAAAAAGTTAAAATTGAGACTGAGGGATGATCAAAATAGTGTTTTGGCTATCCAAATGTGGACATATATTTGGGACTAGGATTGTCCCAATTCCAATTATTTGACATTTGCAAATTTCATCATATTTGGTATTCTAAAATGTTTGGGTGCGGAACCTATTCAAAGGCTCTCATTTTTAATCAAAAATATCATGCACCCAAAGGATGTGACAAGGTTAACTACAAAGCATAATTGGGTAGATTTGTTTCTACACTCAGAGTATACTCTAATCAAGGCTTATGGATATAAGGTAGCACCACACTGCTTGTCCCTGAATGTCTTTGACTGATTGGAATTCATAGAGTTAATGTGGAAATTTTATTTTATGGATTTTTAAATGTTCAGAAAGCTTAGGGAGGGTATTGTGGTGAGCCCCCAATGTCCTTTTTCTCACTTTATGGTTATGACCCAGGAGGGGTATGAAAATTTTGGAATCATGGTGAATAACCTCAGGCTACCTATTTGGGAGGTTAGATTGTTTCACCTGGAAGGATTCGTAACTGTAAAGAGGAGGGATAAAAACTTATCAGGGATTTTTCATTAGTTCTTGTACATAGATAATGCATTGAGAAACTTGACAAGTAATGAGGTTGTTATATCTAGAAAGAGGGAATGGATGTCCATAATGGACATTGAATCGAGTATTATGAAAAGGAATGCCTTCTATGAGAGCCCTTATGATGAAATTTAAGATCCTTTTGAAAGATATTTTCCAAAGCTAAGGGATTACTAGAATGGTGACTTAAATGCCAAGGTGAAGGGGGTTGTTGAGAAAGCACAAGCTCTCTTAGAATAGAATCCTCAGTCTATGGATATTCTAAATCAACCTGTGGAGGTGCAAGAAGAAGATGTCCAAGTAGTTGATGTAGAACAAATGGATGAATGTGTTCCTAATGATGAGGAGGTGGAGAAGAAATTCCCTCCACCAAATATTAAAGATACTCTTGTTTCAGAACTCCCCAAGATATAACTATCCAATGGCAGTACAATGAAAGGATTGATGATGATCCTAGGATCAAGGACTATAACGAATTCCTTGCAGACGATGAGTTTTTATAATCTAAGGAATTCAAGGAATTTATGGTTTAGTAGAGGAGGAAGGAAATAAAGGAGATGCTTGAATAAGCAAGGGCTAATGCTGATCCTTCTCAACAAGAAGAGGCTAAGAAGATATTATGTTTGAGATTGTACCTATCACTCTTGTTGAAGCTAGGAAAATTGTCTCAGATAGTGGAATGTTGTTACTACAAGGGTGCACTATCACCTCAGTTATTGCACTTTATGCAATGAGAGACCCTCAGGATTCTATATATGAGGATCACATTGAAAACAAGGTGTTTGGAACTAGATACAATCTAAAGTTGCATACTCTTGCAATTTAGTCCATAACACCCAATACTGGAAATCATGAGGTTTCTAGGCCTATTGAAGAGGTCATGGGTTCCTTGGATGTGAAGAGGGCCATTGATATAACACCTATCTAGGTAGCTCAATTAACTGCTCATGTTGTAATGCTTAGTGTAGATATAGCACAAATTTCTTAGAATAAGTATGATTCCTTGGTGAAGGAGTATAATAAGGCCTTGGATGAGATAAACAAGATGAGAGTGACTATTTAGGCTATCCAATCTATGAGGAAAACCTCTTTACTATCCTCTTCTTAATAAAACTTGTCTACACAAGACATGGAGACATTGGCCTTGAGGATTGATGAATTAAAAAATTAGCTAAAGAAGGAAAAGGAGACTACAAATAAGGACAATCTAGAAATAGTTAAGGTGGCAAGTGACATTTTTGAAGATGTGTTGAAACATAGAGTGACCAAATTGGTCAATATAGTTGATGATGTGTGGGAAGCTTAAAAGAGCATCCATGAAGCTAACATTAAGTATCTATAGGTTCAAATGGATTTTCAAACTGATTGGAACAAATGGAGTACTAGGACAAGGACTTCAAAAAAGATGATGTCCAAAATGAAAGAATACCCTAAGGACACTACTCATATTCCTAAGATATTGCAAGCCATTGATTTGATTAATGAAATAACAACCTTCCATGGGAAGTTAGGAATGCAACTTGACAATAAATTAAAGATGTTCATGGACAAGGAAGAGCATGGTATGCCTAAAATATTTGATGAAAATGGTGAGTTGATGGTTTTTTCAAAATGTAAGAATGACTTGGGAGAATGGTTTCGTCGGGCTAAGAAAACATTGACTAAAATTGATTACCCTATGATAAATCCTCTTATTGACAACATGGCAAAAGTTGAAATGAGGATGGATGTATTTGTCAAGGAAGCCAAAGCATTAATTGATGCTAGATACACTTGGAATAGTGTAAAATTGTAGAAGCTATTGGATGTAAAATGGCCAACTGAGGATGAGTAATGTTGGACTCAAGGAACACTAAGACGGGGGAGTGAATTAGTATTCTGCAAAATTTAACTTTATTAACCTGATATTTAAACCACTTATAGAATTGAAGCAAAAGAAAGATAAAAGAACACAAATAAATCAACCAAAAAACCATAAAAAATGGAGTTTTATGTGGAAACCTTGTTGGGGGAAAAACTACGGTGGAGGTCAATCCACAATATGAGCATACTCAATATAAGTGTTTACAAATGGGGAATGCACTTGCATTTAGACACACTGCCTAGAGCTCACTACTCAAATAGAAAAAGGAAGACTCATTGTCTTACAAAACATTTGGATTACATCCACAAGATTTTGAACTAAGAAAATAGCATCTTCCAATGCCTGATTATAGTTCTGGTTAAGCACATTTATAACATTCTTCACATTTTGTCTGATTTTGCTCTTGAAACTTGGTTTGCTTCAATTTGGATCACAAATCTTCTTTTTTATCAAATGAAACTATGTACAATCAATCAATAACCCTTCTAACTTTCACATCTCATCATAAAACACCTCAAAATGATATGAACAATCACTTATATATATCCGCAACAAGAGATTACATCAAATACATGCTAAGTTTTACAATATATAAAATATGTACAAACTATTAGCCCAATCCATAAATAATTTTCAATGCACACCAACCAATGTCATCCACAACATAGTGAAGACCCAAAATAACATCCTTGAACATGAAAATACCTTAAACAATGTCACCTTGAACATTTGCAACACACTACATTCACTTAGTTAGCCTCCTTGCATTGTTAAACTAAAAAGCAATCAACCGGATCTTCTAACTTGCACACCAATTGATACAAGGGTCTATGATTCAAAGATAACATACATCATACATCAAAAAACATTCCCTAAGATCCATAACACAAAATGATAACAAAAAATTACATATGAATCGATGAACAAAATTCTATCGGATGCTCTATTCTTGCTTTAACAGTTAATCACTAATCATCAATCTAACTTCTAGTACAAGCAAATGCTGGTGTGCAAATAGGATCACTGACTAGGGTTTCCATCAATGATGACACTAGATGACTTGTGTAGTGGGTATGTGCAGGATCATGATGGGCCAAAAAGTGGCAATATGATGTGTATGTGGATGACAACTATTTTTTTACCCAAAACTGATGAAACGAAAAGGGTTTTTAAAGGAGATTCTCATCTTTCCACTGATATAAATTATGCTTTAATTTGAATTTAATAAGTAATTATTATTCATTTTCTATTCAAATTACGACTAAAGTCTCGATTGATAGGTTGATTGAAAAACATCTATAGCTTTCAAATGGTATCAATTTTTTTGAATTCAAAACATGCATCACATTCTATGCTTCACATACTATAGGATTAAAACAAGAAAAATTGAATTTCATGAAGTTTTGACCAAGTTAAGGTGGTCAGACATACAAGTTTTTATATTTTTAAAAAAGTTGTAATAAAAAATTCATAATTAATTATTTACATGGAAAAAAATTATAAAAAAAATATGCATCACATCAGGGCATGAGTCCTCTACTTATATCTAAAATATTATAAAAATATATTATCATTTTATTATGGTTAGGGTGGTCAGACAAACAACTACTTCTTATTTTTTCCCTGAAATTTAAGTACCACTACATTGAAATTTCAAATTTTCACCAAATAGATTTTTTTTTAAACAAACCTAGTAGTTTAGAAACTACATTCAATTTTCTACAGATTATATTCTTACATATTGCTGAAATAATATAGATAACTTATTCAAATTTTTACGTCAAGTTGCCTAACTCTGATTTTTCTAATTTTTTTGCCACTTAAGGGCTTGTTTTTTCCATGATGATCCTACAAATACCCTAGTGTCTCTTGCCAACAATCACCCCCTTTTCCATTGATGGAAACACTTAGTGAAAAATGAATAAGTGTCAGAATTAGTACCAACACGAATACAATGGGAAACTTAAAAACTTCAAAATACAACTCCCCCTAAGATGAATATAACATTTTTCACTATCCCACACTCCCCCTTTGACATCAATGAAAAATACATGAATCTGCATATCAAAAATCAAACAAAATTACTATGAAAAAACTACATATGTACAGACATGCTTTTACAACTTACATAAACTTCAATATGTCTATAAAATTATTCTTTAGCAGGCTTAAACTAGTGTCCCAACCCTTCTTGAGACTCTCCAAAATAGTCATGTGACCACAAAACAAGTAGGATTGTATCTATATTGACTCAAAATTTTCTGGATCAGTGACAACCATAACATCCTATGCTTCCTTCAATGCACTAAATATTGTCTCCATCTTAGGACTAATTAGTCCTCTCATTTCACATGCCCTTTCAAAAAAATTATCATTTTCATGCTTCAGACTTTTAATCTTGTCAAGTAGGGATATGACTTGACCTTCTTGCTTATTCATAGAAATGGATATAGGATCAAAAGCTTGAGAAATATCTGCTAACTACTTCTCATATTCTTTCATTTTATTTTCAATGTCCTTAGTGAATTTAGACAAAGATAAGCATGACTTATAGATATTTCCAACCTTAGATAATGTACCTTGAATGTTCTTTACATAGGTGGCTAATAAATATTTGTCATTATCAATCATACCCTTTAATCTACTGAACCTTTTTGCATCAAATTCTTTCTGAACCTTATCCACAACTAAATTTTCAAGAGACTCAAAATGGGTACTTATAGAGTTGATAAGTTTCTTTAGTTGATTAGATGGAGAATCGAATGAATCCTTGGCATATGTATGCATGATATTCTCCAAGATACCGAATGAAAGACTTAACAACTCACTGTCTTTAATGTGAGATTTTTGTATCTCCTCCCATGCCTTGGCTTGAGAAAATGATGCTACCTTCAACTTCTGAATAGGAGATAGAGTGGCCAAGTTGATAGGACCTTCAACTATTTTAGGGTCAAACTCTTGTTTTTCATCTAAAAACTCCTTTACTACCTTTGTAGTGTATCTTGCTTCCATTGCAACTTCCTTTACCTCAACCTTCTTCTCTTCAATCACAAATTCATGATTTCCTTTGGGAATATCTATCTCATCAAATGACATATCTTTAGGAGCTTCAATCTCCATGGGAATTTTAGTGCCTTGCATTTCAAGAGGATTTTGAGTATCCTCACTTGTATCTTCTTTCACCTCTTCAATTTATGGACTAGATAGAGCATCTTCATCATGCATTTCTTTAGAAACAACGTTGTATTTGCTCTTCAACGAAACTTCCTTAAGAATTTTCTCATTATATTTTTCCACTTATTCAATCTATCCAATCATAAGCTTATTCACCCTTTTTTTTTCTCTTAAAATCCCTTTTGGAATCATTGAGAATTTTCATCATTTCTTCTATTGACATTACTAGACATAGATTAACAAGTATGTGTTCTATCATTTTCTCTTCTTTAGTTCTTACATTCACTCTCCTCATTTTTAAAACTTCATATAACCCTTTAGGTAAGTTTGACATTATTTCTATTAGGGTCATATTAAAATTATTTAAATACTTTATTCTAGCTTCTTCAAGAATTCTTTGACCGAAACTATCAAAGGTGTCATACCATTCAGAAAGTGGTCTAAGATTACCAACCTTAATCAAATATTTTTCCAATTCCTCTATAGACATACCTGATCTGTTAGTTTTCACCTTTTTCTTTGCTTTCTCTTCATCGAAGCGCTCGTCCTTAGAGGCTTTTGACACCTTTGAGCCCTTATGCTTGATTTCCCTTATTTCTTCATCAAATTCAGTTTCTTCATCATCTATAATAGCAACATAGACTCTTGTGTTTTTATCCTTCTTCCTCTTTCCTTCTCTCCCAAATGTCTTGACTTGAGCTTTTACAGGGCTTGATTTCTTTGCAAGACCGGATGAGAGTGTAGAGCTCCTTCTAGATCTAGATCTGGCAGAGGATGCTTCAAGACTAGAAAAATCAATTTTAGTAGGATCTCCTTCTTCATCTAATTCTCTTTTCCTCCTAGATTCCCTCACTACTTCAGCTGATATGCCGATGCTTTCTAGAAAAGCTTCAACTTCCTTTCTTACCTTCCAAATTATCATAGGATTCTTTAGTTGTTCATGCACTTTAATATCCTTCTCTTCAAAGGTACCAAACCTTTATTTAGTCAAATCCCAAGGTTTACTCAATAGGTGTTGAGCATACAACTCCAAAATGTGCTCTTCAAACTCATAACCCATTGGCATTATCCAAACTATTCTAGGTTCTGTAACTTCCATCAAACACTGATCAATGTCAACCATGAAGCAAATAGTTTCCTTTTAATTTTCCACAATATACTTAGGGATCCTTTCCCTTGCTTGCATTTCACTTTGAAAACTTTTGAAGTAACCCTAGATAGTAGTTTTCCTTGCTTTGTTGCCACCAATTTTTTATAAGATGTCTTATTTGAAAAACTACATATATATCACTTTTCTATTGCACTTTTCCAACTCTTCGAACTTCATTCATGAAGTAGAAAAAATAGACACAATAGTAGATTACCATACTTGAAAGAATTCTTCATATCCTTCTTGATTTTTCCAATATTTTCAATTAGTTGGCCCCATAGTAACTCACATAGGTCATATTCTACATTTTCCTTCACCATTTGATAAGTTGCATGGATTGTAGTGCCAGATGTAGAGTTGTCCCAATTCGAGTGATAGATTTTATACCCAATGACCATAGAAGCAAATATAACATCCAACTCAATGATGTCATTGATTGTCATGGCTCTTTTGTTGAAAATTGAACCGATTCCTTCAGTGATTGTTTGGTTCTTCACATATTTCAATGTGGAAACCCACTGGATGAATTCAAACCTATAACAATCCTTACAGCTTCCTTTGTGATCTTGAAAGGTTGAATTAACCACATGAACTTCGTATGCACTTGAGTCAATATGTACTGAACCAATTCATTTTCTTCGAACATGGGAAACTTCACAAATTGAGTGAATTTCTTCTCCTCCAAAGTTTTGAATTCAGGCCTTACACAAATATCTTCTCCCACAATGTGATTTATATATAGATTTAACAACTCGAAGCTTCCTAATTCTTCAACATTTGCGTGAATGTATGCCCTAATATCTTCAATATGCAAAACACCCTATAGAACAAAAGAAAATGCACCTAATGGTTATGTTTCAATAGATTTGAATGAGTGCCATTTGAATTTTGGATGGGGTCTATCCTTAATATCAACAACCAATGAAGCAACCATTTCTAGAAATTTCAAGTTCACAAGTTTGCAGATATATAGCTTTCACTGGATTAGGGTTTGATCATCGAATCACCTTCAGACTTATATCTCACCAAACTTTTCTTGCAGAGCTCTCCAAACTTCTTCTCAAAATGCAATGTGACAAATGAGGGATAGAAGTAAACTTTTATCATTCAGACACCTTACTTTTTCTTCGCAATAAAGTATTTTGCCCTAGGTCTTTTGGATACTCTATTTTTACAGACTGTGAAAGAGAATTCTTTTGTAGACCTTCAATTTTGCATAAATATTCTCCACAACTATTTCCAAACCATCTGTAGGTTGTCAATGCAACCATTGCAATCTTCCACATTTCGGTATCAACTATCGACAAGGGGGTTAAAAGATTTTTTTGAGAGCCCCCCCTAGGAAAATGCCTTATACTAATTCCTGGAGGAATTTCTAGCCCCAGATTCTAGTGCTGAAGCATTTCATACATTAGAAGCACTCTTCTTCACCCATGTCTTCCTCATTTGCTTCCTAATCTCATTTTTAGTAACTTTTCCTTTTCCCTTTTCATCCTTCTAAACATTTTTCCTTTTTTTTACTGAACCCTTCCTACTACAAAATCTTGCAATGTGATCATACTTTTTGCAATTATAACACTCAACATTTCTTTGTTGAGGCTAGTTATTCTATAAATTTTCTCTCGATCTACACTGGTTAGCAATATGGCCAAATCTATTGTAGGCATAACATCTAACATTTCTATTGAAAAAAAATTTCATCATATTTTTTCATTCAATTAACTTATGACCATACTTATTGTAATTAAAACACTAACCGAAGAATGATGAACTCCTTGAATTCATTCTACTTCTACATTAAGCAACCATATGACCAAATTTATTGCAAACAAAATAGTATCCATTGAAATTTTAAGCATTGGGTTGTCTTACCAAATACCTTCTAGCTTTGTTCATCTGATTTCCTTACCTAAAATTCCTTTGACCAAATCTAGTGCTTTCTCCTTAATCATATTCAAGACCTCACTTGTCACTTCCAATCCTTTGACTTTGAATCAGTTCATCAAGCTTAGCAGAGCTAATCTTGAACTTCTCCTTGTATTCATTTGCAGTAGCAAGTTCATCCCTAAGATTAAGAATCTATTATTCAAGTTCTTCTTCATTGTTTCTAGATTGTTCCAATTCAAGCTCCAATCGATTGAATCCATCAATAATTTTGTTGCATTCTTCAGATTTTTCTTTCAATGACTGAGCAAGATTCTCTTCATTCTTCTATCTTTCCTCAATCTCCTTGGTAATCCTCATCACAATGGATTATATTTCATGCTTTAGGACAACATTATCTCTAGTGAGCTTTTCACATTCATTTGTCTTTTCCTTTAGGGTTTGATTTAGTTATTCATCTTCCATGATTTTACTTTCTTTCTGCTTGATTTGATCACAAAGTTCCCTTCTCTTCTCCTCAGACTTATTGATTTGATCTTTCAATGATTGAATGAATTTCTTAGCATTCATGAGGCTTTCTTGCAATTCCTAGAATTCATATTTGGACTGATCAAGATCATCTAGTGCCACCAAAAGTTGTTGTTGAAGACTACTTAAATCCATTGAATCACCTTCCCGAATCTTCCCCAAGCTGTTAAAATTCTTCCGAGGAACTAGGATCTCATACTAATTGATGGAATCAAGGAACAATGAGAGGAGGGGGTGAATTAATGTTCTACAAAATTTAACTTTATTAACCTAATATTTAAACCACTTATAGCATTCAAGTAAAAGAAATATGAAAGAAGACAAAGCAATCAACCACAACACCATAACACAAGGATTTTTTACATGCCCTCTTAGGGGAAAAACCATAGTGGAGATCAATCCACAATCTGAGTATACTCAATATAAGTGTCTACAAATGGGGAATGCACTTGCATTTGGGTGCACTATCTAGAGCTCACTGCTCAAATACAAAAATGAAGACTCACTATCTTACAAAAGAATTTGGATTACATCCACAAGATTTTGAACTAAGAAAATAGCATCTAACAATGCTTGATTATCGTTCTAGTTAAACACATTTACAAAATTCTTCACCTTCTATTTGATACTACTCTTGAAACTCAGTTTTCTTCAATTCAGATAAAAAAATTTCTTTTTACTCAAATAAAACTACACACAATCAATAAATAACCCTTTTGACTTTTGCATCTCATCACAACACACCTCAAAATCATATGAACAATCACTTATATATATCCAAAACAATAGATTACATCAAATACATGTCATCTTTTACAATATATAAAAAAATGTACAAACTGTCAGCCCAATCCATAAATAATTTCCAATGGGTACCAAACAATGTTGGCCACAACATAGTGAGGACCCAAAATAACATCCTCAAACATGAAAGTACCATAAATGATTTCACCTAGGTATGTGTAGGATCATCATGGAAAAACAAGCCCTTAAGTGGCAAAAAAATTAGAAAAATCAGAGTTAGGAAACTTGACGTAAAATTTTGAATAAGTTATCTATATTATTTTAAAAATATGTAAGAATAGAATCTATAGAAAATTGAATGTAGTTTCTAAACTACTAGGTTTGTTTTTAAAAAAAAACTATTTGGTGAAAATTTGAAATCTCAATGCAGTAGTACTTAAATTTTAAGGAAAAATAAGAAGTAGGTGTCTGACCACCCTAACCACAATAAAATGATAATATTTTTTATAATATTTTAGATATAAGTAGAGGACTCATGTACTGATATGATGCATATTTTTTTGTAATTTTTTTCCAAGTAAATAATTAATTATGATTTTTTTATTACAAATTTTAAAAAATATAAAAACTCGTATGTCTGGCGACCTTAACTTGGTCAAAACTTCATGAAATTCAATTTTTCTTTTTTTTAATCCTATAGTATGTGAAGCATAGAATGTGATGCATGTTTTGAATTCAAAAAATGTGACACCGTTTGAAAGCTATAGATGTTTTTCAATTAGTCTATCAATCAGGACTTTAGTCGTAATTTGAATAGAAAATGAATAATGATTACTTATTAAATTCAAAGTAAAGTATAATTTATATTGGTGGAAAGTTGAGAATATCCTTTAAAAACCCTTTTTGTTTCATCAATTTAGGCTTAAAAATTTTTTGTCAACCACATACCCATCATATTGCCACTTTTTGGCCCATCATGATACTGCACATACCCACCTCGAACATCCACAACATGCTACATTCACTTAGTCAACCTTCTTGCATTATTAAATTGAAAAAAAATCAACCAGATTTTCTAACTTGCAAACCAATCTATATGAGGCTCTATGATTCAAAGATAACATAGATCATAAATTGAAAAACCTTCCTTGAGATCCACATCACAAAATGATAATACAAAATTACATATGAATCGATGAACATACTTCTGTCAGATGCTCTATTGTAGCTTTATCAATTATTCACTAATCTTCAATCTAACTTCTGATATGAGCAAATGTTGAAGTGTAGATAGGATCACTAACTAGGGTTGCCATCAATGACAACACCAGATGACTTGTGCAGTGTCTCTTTCCAACAGAGTACATCACTTGGTTAGAAAAATATACTGAGTAAGCTTATATGGGGATGATAATGAATATGGTGAATAACGAATAGGAGAGAAACAACACAGCCTAAAAATAGTGCTAATTAGGATTTTGTTAAAGTATTGCAAAAGATATTGTTCTTTCCTCAAACATGAAAAAGGTGGCACAAATGTTGATGCGGATATATCAATTTTGGATCTTTTATTGCTTTTTCTTATTTTTTAAATTTTGTTGACTAAGTGTGCACAAGGAAAACACTTTTTGATCACATGGAATATATTTGGAAGTTATTGTAACAAACAAGTGATGTCTTTTGAAGGTGGGATGAAATCTCTAGCAATGAATGAGGATTAATTTTGTCTCATGTATGTTCCCACAACCTAAGAGCTCAAATGTAACTGAAAAGGGAATATATGTTACAAAAGTCTAATAAAATAGTGACGTGTTTTATTTGGACTGAAGCTTGTTTTGCTCCATTGTTTCTATAAGAAGGAATTCAAGGCTAGAAAGTGGGGGTTCATTGTATTGCAATTGAAACAATGAACTATAGAAATAATATTGATAATATATTGTTAGTTTTGTCTTAGGTTCTGATTCTATAGTAGCATATGTAATTTTGATAACAAGACAACAAAATACAATAGGTAATGGTGATAAAATTTACATGGCCATTTTCTCTCCTCTATAATTTTTCTATGAGTTATGAATAAATATAATCAAGGATTGTTTTGTTCATCTCCATTGCTTCTCAGTCAATGTATAATTTCATCATTGCTTGTTAGTTCAATATATTAATGTAAATGCTTGAGTGAGATTTTTAGCTCATATGAATTAAGTATTAGGATATATTTAAGAAGTGGTGGTTGGGAATGTAATGAGGAAGTCTTGTAATGCAATGTTTTTGAAGCTTATATGTTGCTATCTATTGAGTTTTTATCTAGTTGCAGAGGTTAATATTGACTTCGCATTTAGGATAAGGCACTGATTTAGGTAGGGTATTAATAATTTAGTTTCTAGGTTAATTCATTAGAAAAAACACTCTTTATTTACAAAAATTTCAAATGAATTACCATTGTAGTTACATTGAGTTTGTTGTCCCTTAGTATTGTTTGGCATTAATGTCAATACACTAAGGTTGATGTTACAGGTTGTGCACATGGTGATTCTCTTTAGTTTTGCATGTGTTTATATATCTATTCTTGTTCTCCTCCTGCATTTGGTTTTGTAACGTTCACTTGCATATCTATCGACATATTTACTGAAGTGCAGTGATATAGGTTTTATTCTAAAATGAGACATTGTTACAGATATCAAAAAGAAATATTGTTCTCCAAATATTATGGGGCATATTGACACACTATATTTCTTTTACAAAGCAACATCATTGTGAGGAAATCTTTGAAAAAAAAGAAAGGGGTGGGAAATTGACTTTATTCAAAAGCTTGTGATGAAAGAAGGTAATAATAAAGTTTTATAAAGGTAAGATTAAAAAAATCTTTGGGCTGTCGGTGGTCATTATTTGTTTGACTTGAATGGGAAATTATTCCCATCATAATACCCAGACTTCAAAATTCATTATGTTGAAATGAAGAAACTTTATGAGACTTCAATGTGCATTGATATTTGATTCATTCTTTGTTAGATAGGGTTTGGTACCTTAATCATGGCAGCAGTGGTAAGCATAGCTTGTTTCAGAGGTCTGTTGTTTGGTTTGCAAGGAAACAAGGAGTATGTAAAGGGAAACCATGAGTTCTTCTGGTTGTGCTGACAACAGGAGTATTCCTTATTATGCTTCTTTGTGTTTTTTGTGTTTTGGGATCTTTAATCTATTTGGGCTTGATGTTTATTTTGATTAAATTTGTTGTTAGTCAGTTGCAAGTTAAATTTTGTAACTTATGCTCTTCTTAATAAAGGGTTTGTGTAGAATAGTGTTTTTTTTTTAATTTCAAAGTTTTGTTTAAAGGAAACAAAAAAACTCATTCTTAGTCGAGCCTATTGTTTGAAATATCATTTTGTGTTAAGTTTTACCCACGGGTCTCTAGTAGTTTCATTTTTTGAAAGAGAATAGTAAAAAAGTTTTTGATTACTCCTTAATAGATTTGTATATCTTTGTTCCAAAAGAACCCAATTTGGGTCTATTGTAAGGGTGTTTGTTTATTGAGTATCAAATGTTTTCATTCTTTAGAAAACCCTGTTATTTTGTTTTTGAGTTTTGTTGTGAGTCTATCTTTTTTGGATTAGTTATGCTGAGTTGTCTCAACAAACTATATGACAATTATATGTTGGTTGTTGTTAATACATTCTTGACAAGTTTTGTCTGATGGTTTACAGTTGGAACATCTAGCAAAGGCAGTTTTTCATTTTTGATCTTCATATGGTAGTTGCTCATATAGTTTTCAAATAGATTTGTTTTCCAAACCAGAGAACATATATATATTATTTGAAATACTCATTCGATGAAATGAATGAGAGGTTTTGAAAGGCACAGATTATATCTTTTTGAAGGGAAATATATTTTTTTTTAGGCTTGGAATTTTGTAACTCTGATTATGAGGTCATTGCAGAATAGAGTGTATGATTAATGAAATAGAGATAAACTATGTATTTATACTACTTTCATACTTGTACATTTCAAAAGATATCAGTGAGATAGTACCATTGTCAGTGAGACAAATTTTCTAGTGAGGCTTTGTACAAAGAATATTTTTTTCAGATAAGGCCAGTGAGGCCACATTCGAGTGGTTTTATTCCCTAGGAGGGTTTCCACTCAAGAAAAACTTTGTGTCAATCTTTTAAAAGTATTTGCTTCATTTTTTATTCATTTATATTTTTAGCATGAGTACATTCATGATCAAATTATTATTTAAAAGTTTTAAAAAGTTTTAAATAAGTGAGATCTTGAGATTGCATGCTCTTTCCAATTAAAAACAATCTCCCAAACCACATGCAATAGTAATCACTGGTAAATAGATGCGAACCAAAATATCAAAGGATATAAGAAAAATAATGATTCAGATACCTGACCAAAATACAAGATTAAGCTCTATCTTAAACTTGCAGGCACAACATGGTGATATCAATGAAAACAAAAAATTGTAGAGATAGTCAATATTCTTTATTTTTTCCAACAGGATCACCCTCTTGGGTTTCACAGAGCCCAAAGTGCAAAAGTAAAATTTTTGTAGCTTTTACTCATTCATTGGCCAATCCCTTTCGATTACTAAATATTGGAAATAGGAAAATCCATAGGTAATTATGAAGAGCAACCTGGTTCTTAAAAAACAACCAACACCCCTCCTACATCTTTATATAACTTATGTCCAAGTAGAATATCGTAAGATGTTGGAACATCTACAACCAATACTATCATCTTGATCTTCTTTTCTAGATATGCAACAAATGAAAATTGCACATCCTTGATCTACCCAATTAGAGGTACTTGCTTGTTCTCCATGAAAAAAATGACCAAATGTCTTTGTAAGATTCAAACCGAAAGCAGTAGCTACCCTGGTGGGCATAACATTGTTAGATGTGTTGGAGTGTATGAAATAATCACTTAACTTAAAGCCATTGATAAGTAAGGAAATATAATATGGATCAATTTGTCTAGAAGTAGTTGGAGAAACTATAAATAGGTTATTCTAAAGAGTATTTGGTTTTAGAACAGTAAGAACATCAAGAGAGGAGTCCCTACTAGGATTAATTCCCTTGTCTCTAACAAACTTGACTTGCTTGTCAACTTGATCAGGATTAGCCTTGAGGTGTTTAGCTTTTGACATTTATATTTTTTTCCTCTTTGCATGATCTATAATGTCAAAATCTTGGAAGGAACCTTTCAAAGAAGACATGGTAACTTCATTGATGGGTTTGAAAAAAGGAATGCTAGTATTTGGAACTTGGACATTGGCTATTGGGACAACAAGAATTGTAGGAGAACAAGGAGCACTTACTTACTCATTCACTATATCTTTCAGTTTCCAAGGCAAAGGAGATCCTCTTTTTGCATTAGTTATTGGACGCTTGTCCTTTTCTTTTGGAGCATTAACTTGACCTTGATAAAGTTAATTCTATTGTGACCTTGTGAAAATAGCATATGTGTTAGTTACTATATCCTCATCATCTAACTCATTCACAACTTGCAAATAACCAATGTCAAAGTTTCTAGTTGGATGTACCCCCTCATATTTTAATAAATCAGCATCTTCTTCCATAGGATATTTTGGTTTTGCATACTCATCTTGATCAACTTCGTAATACACCATAGTTGCATTGGTAAGTGGAGCTTCTAGAGCAAGCCTTCCTTGCAATGCAGGAAGACAATTCTGATTTCTGTTCTCAAAATAGTTTAGGAAAGTCCTTCTAGGAACATCCTTGTAGGAATTATTAGAAACTTGCTTCTTCATAGCCAAAACCTCATTTTCTAACCTTTGAACCATAGGATTAGCAAAGTTTGAATTATTGTTGGAAGATGAAATATTTGATGCTTGCCATTTTCTATTTGTATTTTTTCTTATCTTACTAGCAAGTATCAAATCATCTTCAATGCTTGTGGCTAAATATTGAGCAACTTCAAGATCAGGAATGAATTCCCTACACAACAAGAAGCTTACTTCTAGAATTTGTGTATTAATGAAGAAGCACTTTAGATTATGTGATGCCAATTTAGCCTCTATGGGAATCCTTGTCAATAGCTTGTTAAACTTGGCCACAAAATCATGCATGGGTTCATGGGCTTATTTCCTCATGGTTGTAAGTTGAGCTAACAAAGGATGTACATCTTTAGTAGATTTGAATATTTCTTTAAACTTGGTGTAGAGAGTATTCCAGTTAGTAACCATAGCAAGAGCAAGAGTGTAGGACCATTCTATAGTTACTCCTTGTAACATTTTGATGAAAAATATTATAGCAACATCCTTGTGTTCAATGACAAGGACACCACAAACAATGTAGAAAGTAGCAATATGTTCATCTTGATGTTGATTGCCATCGCTGTATAATTTTGAGATGTTATTTTGTGAAACTTGTGGAAGTTCATGTAAAGGGCTTGCCAAACTAAGAGTACCAAAAGCATTTCCCCAAGGTCTAGGAGGTGGTGGTTGAGCCATAGAGATTTGAATAATAGGTATCTAAACTAGAACTCTATGGAAGATAGAAGATTCATTGGGAAGCAGTGATCTTAATCTTCATAGAGGATAATTTGCAGTACATTGTAATGGTGACCTTCCTCATAGAGGAGAAGGAAGAATTTTTTGTCACTACAACAACTTGAAAAAAGGGTCCACCACACCTTTTTCCCTTAAACCTCGTGTATAACCTCTGTCAACCAAAATGTAGACATTGAAAGAAAAGATAAATTAGTAATAAAAATATACACATGAGTGTTTATTCACTTCAATCAAAAGCATGAGGATTTTATTGCATGCTTCAATCCCCAGTGGAGTCACCAAAAAATAGTTTCGTGAAAATTCTATAATCCCTTTATAGATTACAAAACTGAATTTCAGCCACAGTTATGAGAGATGAAATCTCTCCTCTTAGAAAGGGAAGGAACTCTTCTTATTACTTACTAGAACTAAAGTAAACTATTCAAGTACTTTCAATATGTAGACTACACTAATTATATGGGGGTGTGTCACATTCATGATTCTCTCTTCTTTTAGAGAATATCTTTACAATGTTCCATAGTTTTTATTTCTTGATGCGATATAACTTTAAATAAAATTGAAGCAGTAATTTACAATACTTCTAACATGTCAAAGCATAGTCTAGGAGTACTAGCATAATAAATATATGTAATTGGGAAGCTTACAAAGGTACAAATTCATCTTGTACTCTTCAATGATGAATTCCACAATAAAGTAACTAGAAATATAAATGAAGCACAAAGTCTTCAATATACTTTATGAATAGATCCATGAATAGCATGAACAACTTTAGGCATAAAGTCTTGAATGTACTCACCAATATTATCAACAATTACACAATTCCAAGTGAAAGGCATAGCACAAGGTCTACAAAAATCAACTCAAAATCCCTCTAATCTCAATTAATAAAACATTTCCAATTCAATCCAATAATAAGATAAACTCATGCAAAATACATAAGAACATTCACATTCATTGAAATTGATCGAACATAAATTTTGGTATGCAATTTAGCCTTCTTTATTGATTAAAAATAGTTTCACGACATGAACTCAAAGTTTCAAAATTTCTTTACAAATGATAAACACTTTGTTGCATTAGACATAAGGTAAATAATATAATAGAACCCTCTCATATTTGTAGATTCAAGAACAAAGATAATCTAGAAAAAACCCTAACTAACTATTGAATTATTCAAAGGTGATGTTCATGAATGTAGGAGAGCATCTTTGTTTCTACATGTAATTACATTTTGCAAAATGACATGTAAAAATATCAAGACCTATTTACATAAAGCATAGAGAAAGCATAAAAACTATTTATCTCTAGGAATGTAAGAAGATTTATGGTTCCTTTCTCTTGTCTTGGAAATCTTCATATCTCTTCATTATCTCTTGCATTACTATTTCATCTCATCCAAAACTGTAATCTATGATAGTGTAGAAATTTGTGGACTTCCTTATAGTAGAACAAACCCTTTTACATCTATCTAGATGCATTTTAAAATTGTCTAAAGTTAATTGTACATCACACAAAGCGTCCATTCAAGTCAATGAAAGGGATTTATCTTCCACTTTCTTTTGAATAGCTCTTTGAATATTTGAACAATCTCACTTTCTGAGAGAAATGTGATATTTTCATCAAGAAGTTTCCCTAGAAACTCTTCAATTCTATTCACCATGACAATATGATGTCCTTTGACATATTCTTGTATTTTTTGTACATCTTTGTTGATAGTTTTGATGACTTGTATGTGGTTCTTGATAGATTATTTAATCTCCACATAATTTTCTTTATTGGGATTAAGCCTAACTTCCACTACCTTTCTCAATTTCATCTCCTTTATTTGCAACCAAGACTGAATACTTCACCCCACTTCATCCAATTCCATAGAAAGTGTACTTTATATATTATCTAGTTCTAGCTCCATCTTGGATATTTGAGTAATCCTTTCATCTACAATGGTTATGAGTTGTGAACCATTTTCCATCATTCCATCAACAAACTCATGTACAATTTTATCTTTAGAATAATACTTTTCAATACGACAGGTTTTTCAATACTCATCATTGCCACTAGTTGCACATTCTCTGAAGACCCTATAATGTTTCTCAATACAGAAGCATAATTCTTGGCTTTTTCTTTGTACATGTTCTTGGTTACCTCCAACTTATCAAACTTCTCCATCAAGGCAGTTAAGGAGGCTTGAGCATCTTATTTAGTACTTATATGCGTAATCTTCCCAAATTCAATCATTGTGATGGTATAATCCTCCATGTTGACTTCACTCCTACCTTGTGATGATACTACAATATCCACATAATTATATCTCGATTTATCCATATGTAACCTAGATTGAATTTTTGGCTTTTTCTTCCCCTTGGGTTTTCAAAGAGCTAACTCTGCAAGATCTAATTCATCGGGAAAAACCACCTAATTTTTCCATCTAGATACATTTGAAGCTAACCATGGAGGAAGGAGTGAAACATTATCTTCTTAACCTACTACCAATTCTTGTGTACCAACTGCATTTGTAGAAACAAATGGTCTAGTCATAATTGGTGTTGTCTCAGTCATCACTACTCCTGGAGTCTATAAATTTGATGTATTAAAAAATAATTAATTCATGGAATGATCAAATTTATCTTGTGAGGAAATGTCAAATGATGGGGATGAAAAACTTGGAATAGAAGATTGAGAATTAAAGGTAAGATCAATACTTTGCAAAATTGACCCTACAAAAGGAGTAGAATGAATTGAATGTACTGATGTGGATATTGTTACTTTAAGTGAATGCAAAAATGTTATAGGTGGGGGTGAAGTGGGAAGAGGAGGTGGAGGATAAGTAGGAATGGGAGGAGTGTGAGGTGTTGTGGCAATGATAGGTGATGATGTAAGAGGGTTATCTTGAATGATGTTATCTCGTGGAAACAACCACATTTATTCATCATGTCTTTCCTCTCCCTCATCACCTTCCTCCTCTTCTTGATCTTCCTCTAATTTTTCATCTTCTCCAGATTCTTCACTTTCACCCCCTTCTTCTTCTTTAGGCCACTCTTCTAATTCAGGCTCTTGTTCTTCTGTAGATGGTTTCCTTTCTTCAGTAGTTTTCTCCTCTTCAACAACTTGTGTTGTACTCTTCCCACAAGTAAATGCAATTTTTGGCCCTCTACATGAGGAAGAGGGATCAACACCTACTTTATTCTTATTCTAGAGCTCCTGTTGTTACTTTGCTTCTCCTTTTGATACTTCACCCTCAAACTCTATCTTGAAAGGCTTCTGGTGAAATCCTCACCTTTGCAACCATTCACTTGTGTTGTTCAAAATGGGAGTTATCCTCTGCCATATGGAATTATTCTCTTTCCTGGACCATTGGATAAGAGGAATGGGCTTACTTTTTATCTCTTTTTCACCATAAAAAACATCTAAGATATCATCGGGATCTTCAGAATCTTTTGGAATATCTGCCAAGCAAGGATCAATGATCTATTCAATAGTGATTTAGATACAAAAATACATTTTCCTGATATCTTCCTCATCCCTACACTCTTCCCATATATCTTCAAAGTGGCAAACATGATTACGACTCTTTTCTATTTTGCTTTTCATAGCTCTATAATGAAAATCATGTCTATATCTATAAGTCCTTATAGTCATAATTTGCATTTTTGAGGCTACTGCATTAGGGTAAAAGCACAAAGCTGTGTCACACTTTCAGCCAACTTATCAGCACAACTGAATTTAAGTATTTCTAACTAAAAATCAATTTTGGTCAAACATATATGATCTAGTAAGATTCATTCTAGCTAAGTTAGATGCTTCCACAACTTTTTCAACTAAAATTGTTGGCTAAAAATGTATGGAGCACTACTTTGAGTCCAATTTACCAAAAAAAAAAAATTGAAAAACTTGAAGTTTCAATAACTCCTACTAATGTAAATAATTTTTTTTTTAGAATATAAAAATACCCTTTTGTAGATCCATAAGTTTAGTTTTCAAAAATATATTTATTTTAATAGATTAATTATTTTTTATATTTTATATTTTGTTTTTACTAAAAGTAGGTTTTCAACACAAAATATTAGGTTATTAATATGCCAAGGAAAAATACTAAATCTTATTAAAAATAATTGAAAAAAATATGATGCACTAGATAAAAGAATCTATTTTAAGATGGTATAATTTTGTTTCCATTTTAGATAAATATTTAATATGAAAGTTGACGTCCAATGAAAACAATTATTTTTTTATTCACGCACATTTTAATATTTATTTAAAAATATATATTTATCAAAATGGAAAAAAAATATATCCATGCACTAAAATGTCAAGTTATAAATACACACAAAAAAATTGAAAGAAAAAAAAATTACTATAAAAAGTTTGACGTCCCATGCAACTTCATTTTTCAATAGTTTATCAGCAACTAAATTATGGTTTTAATTTATTAAAAACTAGTTTAAAATAATTTTTTATATTTTCTTAAAAAATACAAACATAAAATATACTAAAAAATATATATATTTCACTAGTTTACATCATTTCAAAATTCAAAACATATATGCCACTTTTTAGTGATTCAAGTTTAAAAATTGGATCAACATTGGCCATTTCCTTTATATAGTGTGACACAACTTTGTGTTTTTACCCATTAGTCTTTGGTACAGTTGGAATTGAATATATTCCACTGGTAATTGGAAACTTAATGTACTTTTGGTGATGCTCAAAAGACTAATTCAACACACTTCATCTTTTCATGCACTTTGTTATTCTTTGCCTTTATCTTGCTATGCCTCTCTATATCAAAATATGTCCATCATATTCATTTTTATACTTGATCTTTTTTGCAATCATCATTTAGGTCGGCCTAATTAGATGCACTTCATATTTACCAAAATTACTTATTGTTAGCTCCAAATATTCACAAAATATTTCAAGAAGATAATTCAAATTTCCAACATGTTATATTATGTTGGCAAGGACCTAAAATAGGTTGCACATAGATCTACATAGAAAATTTCATTGAAACACAATTATCCCAAGAAGTCAGCTAGGAATATACTTCAATGCAAAGATCAATAAAATTTTTGTATGAGCACTAGATACATGAGACCCTGAGAGTACATGCTCCTATCAATTACAAAACATCTCCCAAAACTACAAGCAATAGTAATCACCAACAAAGAAATGCATACCAAAATACTAGAGGATATAAGCAAAATACCGGTTTAGATACTGGACCAAAATACTAGATTAAGCTCTACCTTAAACTTGTAGGCACAACATGGTGACATCAATGACAACACAAAATTGTAGAGATGGTCAAATTCTTCATTTTTTCAACAATCTCCTCCTTTTCATTGATGGAAACATGTAAAAAAAAATCTTCTTCAAGATTCTCCCCATACTATAACTCTCTCCATACACTAACTCTCTCCCCCTTTGAAATCAATGGAAAAGGGCATCCAAAAAGGATATAAACAAGAATTGAAACATGGTGACATCAAAATTCAAAACATTTAAAACTTCCATCAAATAACTAAACTTATTTTCTTTCCTCTTCTTCTTCCTTTTAGTAAAAACAATAGAAAGCTCAAGATTCAAGTAAAGATAACACTCTTCACCTAAAACACTTTCTTGTACCTTTCTTCAAGAACTGGACACAATTTCTTCCATTTAAAGGTGGTTGAATCCATTCTTGTGCAAATGCTCTCCAATAAACCCAATAGAGTAAAAGACAGTGATCAGAGTGAACTCTATCTCTCAACATCTTCTACATCAGAAAGGATTCCAAAGAGATGCTCTAATCAGACCTTAGTAATTTCCTTCAAAAACCAAAAGGTTTTTATCACATCATCTCCCTATATTTGCATAACTACTAGTTTATCCTGCAGTTCACTGACTCTCAATCTTTACTTTACTTCTTTGTCCTCAAATATGTCAAAACTCTTTCCAATATTGTTCACTTTAGTTTCAATTTCTTGAATCTTACTCCTGAAATTATCTACTACAACAAGCCACCAAAGACAATACTTGTAAATATCAGAAATATCCTTAATGCATTTTTTTTTTCCACAATTAGTTAAGATAGTATCCCTTTAGCTTTAACACACCTCTTTTCAAATAGAACTTCAAATTTGCATCCTTTTGAACCTTCAAGCAACATTCTTTCTTCAATAATTTCAACTAGATTTTTTGGCAAGAAATCATAAATAGCTGACACTCCAATACCTTTCTGAAGTAAATATTCCACCAAGGCATCATCAATCTTTATTTTGTTAATAGGAGAGGCTGCATTCCATAATTCACTAATCTTCTTCATCTTCCCTTCAATAATCATGGACTGGATGTCATCAGATGATACTTTCTCCTTTTCTTATGAAATATCAGCAATATCTTCAATTATAACTTTCCTCTTATTTGATTATGGAGGGGAGTCACTAATGATGACCTCCAATTCCTTTTTACTAGAGGAAGAGCCAACCTAAAACTATCTTGAAATAGTAACACTAGAGCAAAAAATTGTTTTCAAGGATGTGAAATAGGATTTACACATACTTGCTTTGTCTGCCAATGCTCCCAAATATCTATAGACCAATTTTCCAATAGGAATCATAGATTCCCATATGACATTATCATTTCCTAGTAGGGAACACAAAAATTAAAATACCAAGCATACCAGTGGAGATCCGAATCGAAAGGGATAACCATTACTTACCGTCATATGAACATTTTCAAAAAGAATCTCAAGTAACAAGCTACACAAATCAAATTTCTTATTTTCTTTTACCATCATATGTACAATGTAAATTGCAATTGCCGATGTGGAACCTTCCTGATTTTTGAAATAAATCTCGTAATGAATCCCATACAAAACATACCTTACAACCAAATCTTTTAGTGTGTTTATTAATAAGGCTCGAGGGTCCTTGTTAATACCAATCAATTTCTCCACATCTTTGTACTTTATAGTTTTTCTTCTAGGAAGATCCCCAATATGGCATAAGCCAATTATTTCCTTGATCACTTCCTTCGTAACTAAGTAGGGTTTTTCCAATACAATGCTTCCATCCTTGAATTGACTCAATAAGAACAAAGTAAACTCCTTTTCAAAAATTCACGGGAATTCACTCCACAAATTCATACCTTGGATTTTGATGTTTTGTAATTTTCTTTTGCTTAGCCCTAGCTCCATTTCTTTCACCTTCATGTGATCAAATTCTTCTAACTCCACTCCTTTCAGCTCCAATAGGATGACATCACTCGATTCTCTATCTATTTATATGTTCCCTTTAATTTAGCAATCAAAACTTCATTTTTCCTTCTTCCCCTTCTTGGAAATAGAGAAATGAATTAAAAATTACCTGAGTCAATTTCTTCGAAAACCCTTTCAGAAATGCTTCACGTTAGTTTCAAGATCACTCTAGGGCTCCTTACAAGTTCTTCAAATGCATAATTAACCAAAATGATTCAAAAACTTCAACTTCAAACTTCATCGATTTTACCCTACATGCATTAAATGCGGCAAGCATAAAAAATATGTTAAATACATTCTCTAGTACAGAGATCCCTAAATTAGTTTGCAAATCATCATAACATGTTTTCTTCTATTTCTTTTTCAACAACTTCTAATTCTTCATTCTTCACATCTCACCCATGTGCCATCCTCTAACATGCCATATATCTTGGGGTTTTTAAAGTTTTCTAATAATGCTCCCACTAAGGCCATGCTCGATCTTGTTCTTGAGGATTCATCTATACCAGATGAGGGCATATATGTATCAGTAGCTTTAGGTTTTTCTTCTTTTTTCTTCCCCCATATCCTCTTCATCTCTTGCTTCATTTCTTCTTTGTCGAACTTCTTTACCATATCATTCTTCTCTACTGGAGCAGTCTTCTTTCCTTTCTTACTTTTGCAAACCTTTGAAACATGTCTTATTTTATTACAATTATAACAAATGACATTTTTTTATTACTTTGTGTTCCATTTCTTCTTGGTCTACATTGATTTGCTGTATGTCCAAATTTTTTGCAGGTATAGCAATAGCCATTAAAGAATTGATCCATTCTCCCTTCATTAAATATTTTCCTGATTGCCTGACTTATCATTCTCACATGCGATATGCATTCAGTAGCCTTATGTCCAACCTTTTTACATTCAAAGTATTGTCTAGTGAAGGGACTAGAAAACTGATTACTTTCGCTCCTACATTTTGTTGCCTTGTGACTACTTATAACAAAAGAAAGAAATACCATTAAAAGAGGGATACCTTTGTGAATTACGTTGTCTCACAAGTGGTCTCCTTGTAAAATTTCTTGAATTTATTTTTTTCTTTCCTTTATCTAGAGTCTTTTGATTGAACTTAGAACTTTCACGTGCATCATTTCCCAAACCAATCTTGTCTTTACTCAATTTTTGTCCAACAAGAAATTCTCCAAGCTTATTGGAACTTGATTTGAAATTATTCTCATAGAGATTCTCCTTTTCCAATTCGATTCTCAAGTTTACCACCTCTTGTTCAAGTTTAGAGAATTCTTTAGATATATTCTACACCATTGTATTCAAACATTCTTCAATTCTCTTCTTCTCTTCTACTATCATTTTCAATCCAATTATCTCTTGTCTCAACTGTTCACTCACTTGCTTGTGCCTTTCCTTAAATTTATTTAACTGTTCCTTTAGCTTCTAGACACATTCACCAACTTCATGTAGATTCTCCTTCAAATCTATATTCTTAGTTTCAACTCTGTCAAGATCCTTAAGTACAGTCTGAAGCTCTTGTTTTTGATCCATCTAATTAGCCATCATGATACTCCTTAAGTGGTTAAGCTCTATACCAAGGAACCAAAGATATAATACCAATTGTTAAAAATATGCATGACAACTGAGAGGGGGGGATGAATTAGTTGTCACATAATTTAAACTTAAAAACTTCAACACATATCAATTACATAACCACATTATTTGTTATTAAGTGTGAGGATGAAACATAGATAGATGAAAGTAATTTAACATAATAGACACTAGATGTTTATGTGGAAAACCCAAGAAGGGAAAAGTGACTGTGAGGATTAACTCACAGTATAAAGTAGTTCAAACTGAAATAGAAAAGGCTCACTGCCAAGGGCTCACTACCCTAAAAGGACTCACTATCCAAATACAAAAGCTCACTGCTTACAAAAGATGCTCACTGCCTACAAAAGGATTAACAAAACAAAATTGGGCTTTACAACCAAATTGAACTAAGAATAATGCACCTAACCATTGCTAATGCAGTTCTGGTGATGCTCAAAAGACTAATTCAACACACTTCATATTTTCACTCACTCTGCTATTCTTTTTCCTTTTTCTTACTATGTCTCTCTATATCAAAATCTATCCATCATACTCATTTTTATACCTGATCTTTTCCGCAAGCATCAATTAGGTCAGCCTAATTAGATGCACTTCATATTTACCAAAATTACTTATTTTCAGCTCCAAATATTCACAAAATATTTCAAGAAGATAATTTAAATTTCCAACATGCTACATTATGTCAGAAAGGACATAAAATAGGTTGCACATAGATTCGCATAGAAAATTTCATCAAAAAATTAATTATCCCAAGAAGTTGGCCCAAAATAGACTTCAATGCAAAGATCAATAAAAATTCTGTATGAGCACCAAATAAGTGAGATCTTGAGATTACATGCTCTTGTCGATTAAAAAAAATCTCCCAAACCACATGCAATAGTAATCACTGGTAAATAGATGCGAACCAGAATATCAAAGGATATAAGAAAAATAATGATTCAGATACCTGACCAAAATACAAGATTAAGCTCTATCTTAAACTTGCAGGCACAACATGGTGATATCAATGAAAACATAAATTTGTAGAGATAGTCAATATTCTTCATTTTTCCAACAGGATCACCCTCTTGGGTTTCACAGAGCCCAAAGTGCAAGAGTAAAATTTTTGTAGCTTTTACTCATTCATTGGCCAATCCCTTTCGATTACTAAATATTGGAAATAGGAAAATCCATAGGTAATTATGAAGAGAAACTTGGTTTTTAAAAAACAACCAACACCCCTCCTACATCTTTAGATAAATTATGTCCAAGTAGAATATCGTAAGACGTTGGAACATCTACAACCAATACTGTCATCTTGATCTTCTTTTCTAGATATGCAACAAATGAAAATTTCACATCCTTGATCTACCCAATTAGAGGTACTTGCTTGTTCTCCATGAAAAAAATGACCAAATGTCTTTGTAAGATTCAAACCAAAGGCAATAGCTACCCTGGTGGGCATAACATTGTTAGATGTGTTGGAGTGTATGACATAATCACTTAAAGACATTGATAAGTAAGGAAATATAATATGGATCAATTTGTCTAGAAGTAGTTGGAGAAACTATAAATAGGTTATTCTAAAGAGTATTTGGTTTTATAACAGTAAGAACATCAGGAGAGGAGTCCCTACTAGGATTAATTCCCTTGTCTCTAACAAACTTGACTTGCTTGTCAACTTGATCAGGATTAGCCTTGAGGTGTTTAGCTTTTGACATTTATATTTTTTTCCTCTTTGCATGATCTATAATGTCAAAATCTTGGAAGGAACCTTTCAAAGAAGACATGGTAACTTCATTGATGGGTTTGAAAAAAGGAATGCTAGTATTTGGAACTTGGACATTGGCTATTGGGACAACAAGAATTGCAGGAGAACAAGGAGCACTTACTTACTTGTTCACTATATCTTTCAGTTTCCAAGGCAAAGGAGATCCTCTTTTTGCAATAGTTACTGGACGCTTGTCCTTTTCTTTTGGAGCATTAACTTGACCTTGATCAAGTTAATTCTATTGTGACCTTGTGAAAATAGCATATGTGTTAGTTACTATATCCTCATCATCTAACTCATTCATAACTTGCAAATAACCAATGTCAAAGTTTCTAGTTGGATGTACCCCCTCGTATTTTAATAAATCAGCATCTTCTTCCATAGGATATTTTGGTTTTGCATACTCATCTTGCTCAACTTCGTAATACACCATAGTTGCATTGGTAAGTGGAGCTTCTAGAGCAAGCCTTCCTTGCAATGCAGGAAGACAATTCTAATTTCTGTTCTCAAAATAGTTTAGGAAAGTCCTTCTAGGAACATCCTTGTAGAAATTATTAGAAACTTGCTTCTTCATAGCCAAAACCTCATTTTCTAACCTTTGAACCATGGGATCAGCAAAGTTTGAATTATTGTTGGAAGATGAAGAATTTGATGCTTGCCCTTTTCTATTTATATTTTTTCTTATCTTACTAGCAAGTATCAAATCATCTTCAATGCTTGTGGCTAAATATTGAGCAACTTCAAGATCAGGAATGAATTCCCTACACAACAAGAAGCTTACTTCTAGAATTTGTGTATTAATGAAGAAGCACTTTAGATTATGTGATGTCAATTTAGCCTATATGGGAATCCTTGTCAATAGCTTGTTAAACTTGGCCACAAAATCATGCATGGGTTAATGGGCTTATTTCCTCATGGTTGTAAGTTGAGCTAACAAAGGATGTACATCTTTAGTAGATTTGAATATTTCTTTAAACTTGGTGTAGAGAGTATTCCAGTTAGTAACCATAGCAAGAGCAAGAGTGTAGGACCATTCTATAGTTACTCCTTGTAACATTTTGATGAAAAATATTATAGCAACATCCTTGTGTTCAATGACAAGGACACCACAAACAATGTAGAAAGTAGCAATATGTTCATCTTGATGTTGCTTGCCATCACTGTATAATTTTGAGATGGTATTTTGTGAAACTTGTGGAAGTTCATGTAAAGGGCTTTCCAAACTAAGAGTACCAAAAGCATTTCGCCAAGGTCTAGGAGGTGGTGGTTGAGCCATAGAGATTTGAATAATAGGTATCTAAACTAGAACTCTATGGAAGATAGAAGATTCATTGGGAAGCAGTGATCTTAATCTTCATAGAGGATAATTTGCAGTACATTGTAATGATGGCCTTCCTCATAGAGGAGAAGGAAGAAGTTTTTGTCACTACAACAACTTGAAAAAAGGGTCCACCACACCTTTTTCCCTTAAACCTCGTGTATAACCTCTGTCAACCAAAATGTAGACATTGAAAAAAAAGATAAATTAGTAATAAAAATATACGCATGAGTGTTTATTCACTTCAATCAAAAGCATGAGGCTTTTATTGCATTCTTCAATCCCCAGTGGAGTCACAAAAAAATAGTTTCGTGAAAATTCTATAATCCCTTTATAGATTACAAAACTGAATTTCAGCCACAGTTATGAGAGATGAAATCTCTCCTCTTATAAAGGGGAGGCACTCTTCTTATTACTTACTAGAACTAAAGTAAACTATTCAAGTACTTTCAATATGTAGACTACACTAATCATATGGGGTTGTGTCACATTCATGATTCTCTCTTCTTTTAGAGAATATCTTTACAATGTTCCATAGTTTTTATTTCTTGATGTGATATAACTTTAAATAAAATTGAAGCAGTAATTTACAATACTTCTAACATGTCAAAGCATAGTCTAGGAGTACTAGCATAATAAAGATATGTAATTGGGAAGCTTACAAAGGTACAAAGTCATCTTGTACTCTTCAATGATGAATTCCACAATAAAGTAACTAGAAATATAAATGAAGCACAAAGTCTTCAATATACTTTATGAATAGATCCATGAATAGCATGAACAACTTTAGGCATAAAGTCTTGAATGTACTCACCAATATTATCAACAATTACACAATTCCAAGTGAAAGGCATAGCACAAGGTCTACACAAATCAACTCAAAATCCCTCTAATCTCAATTAATAAAACATTTCCAATTCAATCCAATAATAAGATAAACTCATGCAAAATACATAAGAACATTCACATTCATTGAAATTGATCGAACACAAAGTTTGGTATGCAATTTAGCCTTCTTTATTGATTAAAAATAGTTTCACAACATGAACTCAAAGTTTCAAAATTTCTTTACAAATGATAAACACTTTGTTGCATTAGACATAAGGTAAATAATATAATAGAACCCTCTCATATTTGTAGATTCAAGAACAAAGATAATATAGAAAAAACCCTAACTAACTATTGAATTATTCAAAGGTGATGTTCATGAATGTAGGAGAGCATCTTTGTTTCTACATGTAATTACATTTTGCAAAATGACATGTAAAAATATCAAGACCTATTTACATAAAGCATAGAGAAAGCATAAAAACTATTTATCTCTAGGAATGTAAGAAGATTTATGGTTCCTTTCTCTTGTCTTGGAAATCTTCATATCTCTTCATTATCTCTTGCATTACTATTTCATCTCATCCAAAACTGTAATCTATGATACTGTAGAAATTTGTGGACTTCCTTATAGTAGAACAAACCCTTTTACATCTATCTAGATGCATTTTAAAATTGTCTAAAGTTAATTGTACATCACACAAAGCATCCATTCAAGTCAATGAAAGGGATTTATCTTCCACTTTCTTTTGAATAGCTTCTTTGAATATTTGAACAATCTCACTTTATGAGAGAAATGTGAGATTTTCATCAAGAAGTTTCCCTGGAAACTCTTCAATTCTATTCACCATGACAATATGATGTCCTTTGACATATTCTTTTATTTTTTGTACATCTTTGTTGAGATTTTTGATGACTTGTATGTGGTTCTTGATAGATTATTTAATCTCCACATAATTTTCTTTATTGGGATTAACCCTAGCTTCCACTACCTTGCTCAATTTCATCTCCTTCATTTGCAACCAAGACTGAATACTTCACCCCACTTCATCCAATTCCATAGAAAGTGTACTTTATATATTATCTAGTTCTAGCTTCATCTTGGATATTTGAGTAATCCTTTCATCTACAATGGTTATGAGTTGTGAACCATTTTCCATCATTCCATCAACAAACTCATGTACAATTTTATCTTTAGAATAATACTTTTCAATACGACAGGTTCTTCAATACTCATCATTGCCACTAGTTGCACATTCTCTGAAGACCCTATAATGTTTCTCAATACAAAAGCATAATTCTTAGCTTTTTCTTTGTACATGTTCTTGGTTACCTCCAACTTATCAAACTTCTCCATCAAGGCAGTTAAGGAGGCTTGAGCATCTTATTTAGTACTTATATGCGTAATCTTCCCAAATTCAATCATTGTGATGGTATAATCCTCCATGTTGACTTCACTCCTACCTTGCGATGATACTACAATATCCACATAATTATATCTCGATTTATCCATATGTAACCTAGATTGAATTTTTGGCTTTTTCTTCCCCTTGGGTTTTCAAAGAGCTAACTCTGCAAGATCTAATTCATCGGGAAAAACCACCTAATTTTTCCATCTAGATACATTTGAAGCTAACCATGGAGGAAGGAGTGAAACATTATCTTCTTAACCTACTACCAATTCTTGTGTACCAACTGCATTTGTAGAAACAAATGGTCTAGTCATAATTGGTGTTGTCTCAGTCATCACTACTCCTGGAGTCTATAAATTTGATGTATTAAAAAATAATTAATTCATGGAATGATCAAATTTATCTTGTGAGGAAATGTCAAATGATGGGGATGAAAAACTTGGAATAGAAGATTGAGAATTAAAGGTAAGATCAATACTTTGCAAAATTGACCCTACAAAAGGAGTAGAATGAATTGAATGTACTGATGTGGATATTGTTACTTTAAGTGAATGCAAAAATGTTATAGGTGGGGGTGAAGTGGGAAGAGGAGGTGGAGGATAAGTGGGAATGGGAGGAGTGTGAGGTGTTGTGGCAATGATAGGTGATGATATAAGAGGGTTATCTTGAATGATGTTATCTCATGGAAACAACCACATTTATTCATCATGTCTTTCCTCTCCCTCATCACCTTCCTCCTCTTCTTGATCTTCCTCTAATTGTTCATCTTCTCCAGATTCTTCACTTTCACCCCCTTCTTCTTCTTTAGGCCGCTCCTCTAATTCAGGCTCTTGTTCTTCTGTAGATGGTTTCTTTTCTTCAGTAGTTTTCTCCTCTTCAACAAATTATGTTGTACTCTTCCCACAAGTAAATGTAATTTTTGGCCCTCTACATGAGGAAGAGGGATCAACACCTACTTTATTCTTATTCTAGAGCTCCTGTAGTTACTTTGCTTCTCCTTTTGATACTTCACCCTCAAACTCTGTCTTGAAAGGCTTCTGCTGAAATCCTCACCTTTGCAACCATTCACTTGTGTTGTTCAAAATGGGAGTTATCCTCTGCCATATGGAAGTATTCTCTTTCTTGGACCATTGGATAAGAGGAATGGGCTTACTTTTTATCTCTTTTTCACCATAAAAAACATCTAAGATATCATCGGGATCTTCAAAATCTTTTGGAAGATCTACCAAACAAGGATAAATGATCTATTCAATAGTGATTTAGATACAAAAATACATTTTCCTGATATCTTCCTCATCCCTACACTCTTCCCATATATCTTCAAAGTGGCAAACATGACTACGACTCTTCTATTTTGCTTTTCATAGCTCTATAATCAAAATCATGTCTATATCTATAAGTCCTTATAGTCATAATTTGCATTTTTGAGGCTACTGCATTGGTCTTTGGTATAGTTGGAATTGAATATCTTCCACTGGTAATTGGAAGCTTAATGTCTAGTTTATGAATGTCCTAGAATTCATTATGCATTTTGATAATATGTCCACATAGATCCATTAAGACCCACTTATCAGAAGGACATCTCAACAGCATATAGGGGCATCTTCTATAACATCCTACCCCTAGGTATGTCAAGGTGGTAAATTGCAAGAAAATACATCCATACTTATTACAACCTTCCATGCCTCATCAGAAACCCTTTTCTTTTCTAATTATGGATCAAACATACATAGCATAGGTACAAAGAAAGCATTGTTTAATCATCTAAAATGTTTGATTTTTCATCTTAAAGTGATCTTAGAATAGAACTTATACACTCAGACAAGCCCCCTGTCTCTTTCTGTTAATAGCCCTGGATATTGTCCTATCATAGTAGCAACATTCACTAGATATGAGGTCATATAGAACTTCAGGGTAGAATGCACATTAGTAATTTTTTCATGAATTTCATCATTGATTTGTGTACCCCAATCAATGTGAGTCCTTTTTCTCCTGATGATACTGATGTACTCATACATCCATTCTTAGAAAGCTGATGAAGTTGGAAATCCTTTCACTCTGCTTTGAAGAGTGATTAGATCACAAACATCCTCTTTGAAATCACTATGTGGAAGGATTTTAGGCCATCTTGAAATGGCGGGCCTTGGAGTTTTCAACAATTTCACATTAATCAACTACTTGGCTTCATTTTGATTTCTATCATAAGCCTCCTAGGCATGTTGAATAGACATGTTTGTATACCTCTCCATGGTTGGGACCTTGAAAACTGTATCAAAGAAATTTGCATCCAACCTCATGATAATATGTCCTCAAGAATCTCTAACACTTCTATCATCTCTAACATCGTGTGAGGCAACTTGTAGAAAAATTCTAGACAATGAGTCACTACTGGAAGAGAGGCTACCCGATGATGATTTCTATGGACAATTTCCTCCAAATCCTTTTCTAGGGGTTGCTAAATTGTTTTGTCAACAAATTCCTGCATGTCAATATGTTTGATCTTAGTATCCTTGATCTCATCAATCTTGGATGTGACAAAATAGGTGGATATATGGCTTGATATTTATACTTCATCTTTTCTTTCTTTCTTGAAGAATGTGACTCTTTAGTTTTGATTAAGTATATCAAGACATCATTGATATCTGACAAATAATTCCTTTGAGTAACACTTGATAGGAAACAGAGTATAATTGTATGGAAACAAAATATTTTTCCAACATTAGGAGAACATGCATTATGAAAGTGTGGGATTATGGGAACTTGAGTGAGCACTTTGAAGCAAGAAGATATGAGAAAAAAAGCAAGAAAAATTGAGGGAATGTGGAAGGAACTAAGCTCAAAATGCATTTTTGGAGTTTTTGGACTGTTAGTGAATTTTAGAAGTTTGTGCAAGGGTGCTGAAATTCAACACCCTTACACATTGAGGAAGTTTAATTTTTGTACCGGTGCTAAAAATTAGCACTTCTGCATCCTTGGGGAAAATTCAACTTATGCATTAGCACTAAAATTGTCCGCTCGTACACGCTTGGAATTGCTTAAAAGGCGACTCTATGTGTGAGTGGGGATTTTTAGCACTTTGAAATCTTTGAGAAGTGTGATATTTTTTTGTACATCGGTGGTAAAAGTCACCACCCTCACATTCTTTTGGAAAGTTTTTTTTGTGTAGAGGCAGTGAAAAAGCTCACCTCTACACCAAGTCCTTGAGTTTGTGGGAGAATGTAATTTAATTGTGGTGAATTTTAACACTTTAACATATGGCAAAAGATTACTTTGTGAAGGGGAATTGAAAATTATTGCCACTACATCTGAGGAATTGTGTGGGGAAAAAACACATCGACAGTGATTTTTGACTCCATAACATACATGTTAGGAGATGGTGAATTAACAGGAAAAAGCAGGTTTATTTTATGCTAGGACAAAAAATAGGGGCAAGAACTCAAGATAAATAGGCATGATATTTTGACACCCCCGCATGTAACTTAGAAGGAACTACTCAAAGCATGAATATATATCCAAGGCATAGGAAAATATAGGGAGAAAACAAATAATGACCGAGAGCAAAAAAAAAAAAAAAATCATATAAAAATTATTACATAGATTAGAATAACATTTAGGGAAAATAAAACTAGTATAAACCCTCTAAAGAAAGGAAAATGTAGAAAGGAATAAATGCACCTAAAGAATGAAGAAAAATACAAACCCTAATTGATAAAAATTCCCTTGAATCTTCTCAAATCAATGCAAAGATGTGAAGATGTGAAGATTCAACATGAGATCACACAAAATGGAGAGGAGAAAATGCATACAAAAAAAAACTAATGAGAGTTTACAACTTTAATAAGTAATTTAGAGTCATTAATGAAGCCATCATTAATGAATAAAAAGTTCATTAACTCACACATGTGAATGTGGGAGATCACAAGAGCAATGAAAATCACCGCACTTGCACTTTCAAAACCACAAAAATGAAAAATCAAAAGGCATAAATAAAGGCCATTCTTACAAGATTAAAGAACTAAGATATGTAGTTGGACTTAAAAATAGTGCCACTACACCATAGAAAATATTTCCAACAGCTCATGTAGGGGCACTAAGAAATAGTGCCCTTACATGGGCAAAAAAATTTCTAACACCCAAAAAGGAGAAAAACAAAAAAAAACTCATTTTGAAGCATTTCAAAAAATGATGAAAGACAAGTGCTCAAAGGGACGATTTGAGGCTCAAGACCACACAAAAAAACAAATTGAAATTCTCCTTGTTTTATGTGCTTAGAGTACATAGGCTAACGAAACAAACAAGTTTTGTAGGGGGTGATCTAGTGAATCAAGCACAACTGGATTCGAGGATAACAAGATAAAACAATATCAAGATCATCACTTATATTTGACTTTTTGGAATTTTGTGACAACATTTTAGACTCCCCATTGAGTCGAGGTGTAAAATCTAACAACCCCCAATGATCATATATTTTTTTTATAGGTGAAATATAATTATCATTATCTTCAACATGTATAGGTTCCACCTTTGAAGTTGGGATCAAAGTATTAAGAGAGTTGGAAGTGTTATGTTTTGCTTCAATTTGTGAATTACAACTTTGTTTATATGCTTTAATCATATGTATCTTGTTATTGTATTCATAATTTATCTCATGATGAAGAGTAGATGGGACTCCTTTCATGGCATCAATCCACATTATACCAAGGATAAGATCATATGAAAGAGGTCTTGGCATGATATGGATAGGGGTAGAAAAAATCATGGTCCCTACCTTGATGGGTAGTGTTATTTTCCCTAATTTCTACTTACTAATAGTATAAAATCCATGAATACAAATATCATTTGGTCCATAAGATTCTAATCTACACCAGTTTTATCTAAAAGATCCATGCTGCAAACATTAAGAGTTGATCTATTATCAAAAAGAGTATGTGTAACCCCAATTTTATTAGTTCTAAATATTATCATTAGAGCATCATATTTTTTTAGACCTTAAGCTAGGGTAGTTCATGTTGCTTACATACAATCAAACAAGGTTGTTACAACATTACGTTTTACAAAAATATAGACATCAATCTTCTTCAAAGCCTCTTGGAGCAACTCATGGTATGTAGATGATGTTTAAATCAAGTCCAAAAGGGAGATCTTGGTTGGAGTATTATAAATTTTCTCAACAATATCATAATCTTTACCTCTATGTTTAGGATGGATATGTGTGGGTGGAAGTTATGGTTGGGTAATAGAATATATGTTGGTGTTTATTTTTTTTGCTTATTGTTTCAATTCTTATATGTGCGAGAAATAACATGATAACTTCACGTCTTCAATACATCTTGTTGCACATGGTTACTAGGGAGTTGTTTTGTAAATTTTAGGATGTGGCCATGAGGTTTAGTAGGTACTATAATGAGAGTTGGTTTAGTGGTTATAATGATGAAATGGGTTTTAAAAGGTTTAATAATAAAATGTGGGTTCATAATTTCAAACTTTTGGCAATTTTCTATCAATAGAGGACATAATGCAAATTGTAAACATTCATTCATGAAATTCACCTTACTATCATTTGAAAATGTATTATTGATTTCATTCTCTTGTGGCACAATATCTTCCCAAGTAGGAGAGGTATTGAGAGGGAAACAAAAATGATTTTCAATTATTTCATCCTCTTGCAACAAACTACCCTCACATAGAGAAAAGTTGTTTGGGAGAAGAATGGACATTAGGTAAAGTGATATTATAAACAAAGATTTTCATTTACCAAAATGTTTTTTCTAACACTTCTAGGTTTTTCACCTAAAAGGAGAGGAATTGGGTCCAAAATGCTATTGTATACACTTAATATTAATGTAAATGGGATGTAATGCATCTAATTATGATGTACTGATGCAATAATCTAAAAGAAAGATGATTTGATGATGCTAAACATAAGAAATACAAAGTGCTGGAAAAAATAGTGTGATATGTAAAAACACCTAAAAATGCAAGTAAATGATGAAATAACTGAACAAAAATAAACAGGTGCACCTAGAATCTTAAATCTGATGTGGATAGGCTTTGGAATCCTACAAAGTTGACTAGAAATGTTGTCTGGGACACTTGCACCAAGCTGAGCGAGTTAGTCTAGTTTCGGGGAAAATTTGGTAGAATAGGAATCTACCAAATGGGTATCCAAAAATGTATAAACCACTTTTTAGGCTTGGAATTGGGACTAATTTTCAATAGATGGTGACTTAGTCCACCTATAGATTTTTGGAAATTTGAGAAGTATTCTGTAGATTCTAGTTTGTACTTGCTTTTCTAACAAGTTCTTGATCTTGATTATGTAGAAAATGGGATAAAAAGAGTGTCCAAGCTTCAACTAGGGTTATGTTGACTTTGATGGATTATTGAACACTTTTTGACAACAAACTCTTTGATAAATCTACATGCAAAGTCTACAAACGCACATGCAAAAAGGGGAAAAAGGGTTAAGGGTTAGAGTATAGGGGTTTGCCTTGGTCAAACCCCACTTTGGTAATCAAACCCAATGAAATGAAGTGAAACAAGAAGAAAATGATAAATAGATAACATGCAATGTCATAAACTTACCAAACCCTTGATGTAGAAATTTGAAGATATGCAATGAAGTACTCCAATGGATGACTTGATTATGCTTAGAATGCTTAAATGCTTGAGAATGATTAAGTGAATTTATTGAGTGAATGAATGCTTGAATGAATGATTGAATTAGGAGATTGTAGGAGATGAAAAATGAGGATAAAAACCCTTATTTATACTTAATTTTACAATATTTCTTGAAAATAACACATCATAGACTAACCCTAAGGGTTAGAGAATAAAATCCAGCGAGAAAATTGAAATAATTTTGATTTTTGTGCCAAATGGGACTAAGTTACCCCTATTGGAAACTTAGTCCCACTTAAGCAATTTAAGTGGGTGTCAAGAATTAAAGGGAATTAAATCATGTCTAATAGGAATATCCTCAAAAACACACTTAAGAATGGCTGGAAACTGCATTAAGGGGATATTTAAACATGAGAAAGGGTTGAACTAGTGATGAAAAGTATAGAAGAGTGTGAGAGTTTGTTACAACTCTTTACAACACTTTGAAATAAGACTTGGTAAGTGATAAAAATGAGTTATTTAAGTGAATTATGATGAAAGGGGCCTAGAAAAGTGTGAAAGTGGTTTAAAACACCTCACAACACCTTTACAACACATCCTAGAAGTGTTAATGATTCATAAGGGTCCAAGACCTAATGTGAATGTGTTAACCAAATTACAACATCAAATCTAGGAAAAATCAAGCCAAAGTCAACTAGGAGGACCTAAACATGAGAAAAAGTAGAAGGATTTCTTCTTTTTTTTTCCACAATTAGACCCCACTTTAGTGAGAGGATGAACCTACTGCAAACTCACACTAAAGTAGCCAATCAGGCAATTGAGAGGGGTGCAAATGCATTAATGCTTGGTAAGATGAGATAAAAATAATCAAGAGGGATGATCAAGCCCCTAGGATCATGATCCCATGGAAAATGAAACATGAATGCAAAGGAATTCACATGAAAATGATGAAAACGAATGAAAGAAAGCTTCGAACATTTTTCCAACCCATTGTGGATAATATCTAGGTTGTTTGTTTGAAATAAGAAATGTGTACTCACTTTGGGGAAACATAACTTATGGCTATCCATTGGGTGAGAAGACCCAAGTATACTCAATCTAGGGCCACAAAACTTTTGATTGTCCATGAGGTGAGAAATCCATAACATACTCACTCTAGGGCCATGGAACTTCTAGTTATCTTCGGGGTGAGAAATCCTGAAAGGTGACTATGAGGAAAGTCATGCCTCAAAATGGGCTTCCTACTCAACCATATCAGAGTTATACCTCCTGATAACTTTAATAAGGTGCCACAAAGGACAATTTCATTTCATGCTTCATGAGACAAGCAAAGCTTTGTATGCTTAGAACTCATGGACAAATACAATGGCACCATAGGCATGCAAGCTATGTTATGCAAGGTGGCCATGCAAATGGAAAATGAAAAATGCAAAAGATGTTCAAATGAGTCCTATGAAGATCATGCAAGGTCTACAACTTAGGGAACATTGTGTCCAATGTTTCTAAGAGAGGAACAATTAGAGAATGAAACATTCATAACTTATGGGATGTCATGCATCGCATCAAGCCACCAAGAGGAATACAATATGCTAAGATAGATCACAATTATGAAGGACAATATACCCAATGTCATCCACAAAGTGACAAATACATCGTATAAAGTAACAAGGCTGCACTAAGAACTAAGAAAAAATAAAATTGCAAAATGAATAATGCCAGTGTACACCCCCACTTTAAAGGAATTTATACACACTATTTTGTGAGAAATCACTTAAAAGTAGTGAATGAAAAATGCAAAAAGAAAAAAGACATGAGAGCCAACTTAGAAAGCCCCCATGCCAAGTCATATGTTTCTAGGTGAGGCTATGTCATGTGTAGGAAAAGGAACAAAAGAAAGAGGGGTTGCCCCCAAAAAGGAACATACCAAACACATAAGGGATCTATGGATTTTGTGTTAGTATGTTTGGTGCTGCAATGTTTTTATTAAAGATTTTGGAACTATCATCATTCCCCAAATACATAGGATTGGAATATTGACACAAAGAGAGATAAAACAAAAGAAAAATAAAATCCATTTTGGGTCAACATGGAAGAGACATTGTGGTCTCAATGCCTTGCATCATCCCCAAAAGGAAAAACACAAACAAATGAAAATGAAAAATATTTTGGTCCATCATCAAGGAGACATTGCATTCTCAATGCCTTGCATCATCCCCAAAAGGAAAAAACAAAACAAAAGTGAAAAGGAAAGTAAAATGACCTTTTGGGTCAACATGGAAGAGACATAGGGCATCTCTACACTTTGAGTCATCCACAAAAGTGAAAAAGAAAATAAAAGGACCTTTTGGGTCAGCATGGAAGAGACATAGGGCATCTCTAAACTTTGTGTCATCCCAAAAAGGAAAAACACAAAACAAAAGTGAGAGGAAAAATCAATGTATGACATATAGAAGAATGTCACAAAGAGATGAGAACATCAAACATCACATTACGGGAGAACACGATATGCACATACAAGAAAAATGCAAAAGCCTAGCAAGGCGAATGCAAGTCAACCATCTAACAAGTCATCCACCTCCCAATCATGTTCAATGTATTGTGAGGGTGGTTGATTGTCAAAACATTCAATTGTAAGGGCCGAACTAGGGGAATTACTAGGTTCCACACTTGTTGTAGGAGATTTACCATCTAAGCTCATGGAAGAGGAAAATAATGTATTCAGATCATTATGTACCTCTTTATCTATTTTAGAGATCTCTGCATCATCATCATCATCATCCATATTAATCAAGATAGGAGGGAAGATGGTAATTTCCAAGGAAGGGTGTATGAAGAGTTGTGGTGGTTGTATTGGATCATTTTGTTGTGTCTGGGGAGAAGGGTCATTATTTATTGTTGTTGTCAAAGGTGGAGGTTTATTTTCTTTGTTGTTTTCAGTTTGTAATTGATGAATAAGGAGACGACGTCAACAACTATGCTCCCTAGCACTGCAATTTCATTTTATTCTATTTTGAAGTTGTGTAGTTGTAAGAGTGGGTTGATCCACCATAGGCTCCTTTTCTTCCCCAAAGAGAGGAATAGAAGGAACCATAGTGGGTGGGTCAATCACTTTCTCTTTTGCTTTCTAAACTTGTTTTAGGTGAGGGGGAATGATGGGGTTGGTTTCATTATCTTGTGGACATTTGGATGAGGAAGGTGATGTGTTTAGCAGTGGTTGATCAAGATTTTTTGGTTTAGGTTCACGTTGAACCATTGTCTCATTGAGGATTGGGGTATTGGGAGTGGATGGGGATTGGTTACGCAGGGACAATTCAACAAAAAAAAAAACTTTAAACTTTTGATAAGCAATGAATAATAAATCTTTGCAAGGTGTTATGAGCTCCATGGGCTCTAGCCAAAAGGCTTATAGGGAGAAGCTTCCTTTAAAAGACAAAGGGTTAAAGCCACTATGGTGAATAGTGAATATGTCATTTTTATGTGGATAATTTAAGCATTTATGTATTACTGAAGGAACAAATTTCATCAAGCAAAGCCATGGATGGCCTAGCCACAGACGAAACTGATCTGATTATGGCAAGATAAAGAATGTAACATCCATTATCTTAGGTCCTATTTGTAATGGAAGAATGATTGATCCTATTTTAGGGCATGTGAAACCATTATGTTTTTTTATTCATGCTCTTGGTTTTTCATAGTTATCTTGAAAAATATCATGTAATACCAAAAATTCCTCAGTGATCACATTCTCGCCATAGGTGGGATTTATGATTATCCCATTCGTGGGCTTATCATAAATATGTTCGGCTATGTAGAGAGGACCATTGGGAGGATTCAAAAGAATATCTTTAGAAGGGAAAGTAATATCAAGATTTTTCTTAGGCTGGCCCTTACAAGGGATAACATCTATCGCTCCTACCATTTCATCTATAGGATTAATAGAAGTGGTATGTGGAATAGGATCAAAATGTTCAATCTCTTTATGAATAATCATCACATCACTATTTTTTTATGAATAGGTAGCTATCTATATTAATAAATAATATAAAAGTACATATTCACAAAAAAAGTGGGTGGTAAAAAGGAACACCCCCAGAGTCATATGGGCCATGCCTAGAAAAACTAAATGATCAAGTTTTCAACAAACATAACAAGAAAAATGCCATCAAGTGGCTAGAGCAGTGCCAACAGATCTAGGAGGGTCTCTATCATCCTTCTTCCCCCATACATAAATGGGGTCAGGAGTGACGTCAGGAGGAGGACCCCAACCATCATTAGTATTTTTATCTTTATCTGTATCTTCATCCTTGCGATGAGGCAAGATTGCAAGAGTCAGCCATGGGAAACTTTTACCAAATTCTAGCCAACCAGAACCAAAAGCAGGAGTATCATCAGAGGCCCACCCAAAGTTGCCACCACTGCTCCCTGATGCACTACCAGAGGGCCACCCCTAGCCAGCCCATGGCTGAGGAGAACTGGTCCACTGAGGTGGGAGAGAATCTCGCCGGAGAGGAGGCTGAGAGAGGGGACATGCAGAACCATGCCACTGTTGGCCACAAGAAGGTGACCGGCCACGGGAAGAAGAGGGTGAGGTGGGGACCTAAGCAATAGTACATAGGGTATTGCCCCAATGGTCCAGGAGCACCTATAGGTGAGCAACTTTAAGAGCCACTTTGTTGGCTTGCACCTGAATATTAAAACAAATTATAGCTTTTGTATACAAAAAAACCTGACAATCCAATTAAGAATGAACAAATCTATAGGAATTTCTATCTTTCCAAATATTGAAAAGGATCTCCACCCTGAAAGTGCACCAAAGCTGGGTATACTTAGCCGGGAATTTGGGTGAATCACCCAGCAAAATCATATGCCAAGAGAACGAATTTGACCTAAATGGCCAAAAGAAGTCATGAATCCAAGTCCAATACGGCTGAGCTCTGGGAAAAAACCAAAAAAGATGTTTAAAAGTCTTAGCCTACCCATATAAAGGGCACCGAGGTTCATGGACCCCCAAGTGGACAAGTTGAGAGCACACAGGAAAGCCTTGGAAAAGAACACACTAGGAAAAATGGGCTAAATTTGGCTCAACACTTACAAACCAAGTGGCAGTGAATATTTTACGCCAAACAGGAGTAGGAGACTGGAGAAGCCACCTTTGGTTCAAACTATGGATCATAGGTAAATGGGATGAAAGCCACCTGTAACCAAGCCTAGGCTTGTAGTTCCTAAAAGGAGTATCTAGGTACCACTTCCAGTCCTTCCACCAAGGTTTACACTCACAAATACCAATTTTATGATGCATCTCATCTCAAATAACACTCACAAAACCATCAAAAGTAGCATGGTCTTGGTTTTGAAGCCTATACATGGCACAAAACTGACCCCAATGCATAATGTGCAAGGTGGGTCTATGAAAAAGCTGTTGGAGGGTCTAGATACCCTTCTTGTGAAATCTTAGAGCTTTAAGCCATGACACTTTAGCCAAAGTTTGATCATTATGGGCAAAAAGAGGCAACCACCAGATGTTTTGTTGGTTAAGTGACAACCCATCACGAAAAACAGAGCCAACCCACCCAAGCCAGGGTTTGAAAACCTCCCAAGCACACAAAATGCTTTTCGAAACACAAGTCCTAACAATTTGGACTGGTTCCTTCATGACCAAAAGGGTCTAAAAACCAATCCCCTTCCAAGAAAGTCTATGTAAAAGAAAACTTGACTGAATACAATGGCAGAGAAGAATTTTTCAGGCCTCATCCCTAGTAATGGCACAAATAATCCATTTAACACACAAGGGAGTCCCTTGCCTCTGGGTAGAGAACAATCCCAAACCTCCAAAATCTCTGGGGAGACAATAGAATTCCCAAGAAACATGATAAAACCCTCTATGGGTTTCAGAAGAGGCCCAAAGAAAGTCTTAGAGTAGCTTATCAAGTTTGCTATAGGTAGCCTTAGAAGGCACCTAACAAGAGGAATAATAAATATGGGTGGTGGCCAAAACTTTTGAGCAGACTTGAAATTTCCTTGCTAGAGATAGGGGCTTGGTGATCCAGTAAGCCAGATTCTACTCAATCCAAAAAAGTACAACTTGCCATAGCTTAGTCGGGGATGCCTAAAAAGAAAAAGGAATTCCCAAGAATCGAAAGATTTATCCTAGCCCAATCCACTTCCAACCATACTATTGAAGCCAAGAAGGGAAAGGCAAGACTGATTGTTTATAACAAAGAGTTTTGTGCCACTGAATGGCAGAGCCAGAGGCAAGACAAAAAATATTAAGGAAATCAAGCACCACTTGAATTTTCTCCTCGTCCTCCAAGAGATTGAGGAAAGAGTCATCAAAAAAATGGCCATTGACAAGTTGAGCCTGAGAGTTTGGTAGCGAGAAAAATTTAACACACTGTTGGGAAACCACATTGGCCAAAAGATAACCAAAGCCTTCAGCAACAAGCACATACAGAGAAGGAGCAAGCAGGAAACCCTACCAAAGGGAAAGAAAGAGGCCAAAGGAAGAGGACTAGCGACCATTAATGGTAATGTAGGCCGAAGTGTACGCAAATAGCATCCAAACAGACTGAATAAAATTTTTCTCAAAACCCAAGGCTTGCAGCATAACAAGGATAAATGACCATTCAATGCGATCATAGGCTTTGGAAAAATCAATATTGATAAACATGGCTTTCTGATTGGAGCGTCGAGCCCATTCCATGCCTTCCCAAACAATGATAATGTTATCTAAAATAACATGGATGTGATGAAACCAATTTTTTGTAGGTGCACAATCTGAGGTAAAAGATGGCGAATATTTAAGGCTAGAGCTTTGGCAATGATTTTGTAGGAGACATTGAGAAGCGTGATAGTCCGCCAATTACAAATATCTTTAGGATCACTAGATTTAGGTATGAATTTAATATTTCCTTTGTTTATTAATTCCCCTAGAGAGTTAGCATGGAATGCTTCTAAATATACATGATGTAATTATGGGCCAACACAATCCCAGAGGTCCTTGTAAAATTTGCAAGGAAATCTATCAATCCCTGGGGCTTTATCATCAGCCATGGAGTGCACCACTTCTTTCACATCATCAATTGTTAATGTTTCATCATAGTAGTTTTTGTGGTTGAAGAAAGCCTATGTGGCATGAAAATGAGGTAGTCCTAGAGGGCCTATTGTCACTTTGGCATGGGGTCTTGAGTAGTAAACATTTGCTCATAGTGACACACAAAATCCTAGAGAATGTCAGGAAACTCTGAAAGCACTTGTATGCCATCTTTAATTTTTTTAGTTCCCAGGGAAGAGTGTCTGGCATGCAAGGCTAGAAAAATCTCTTTGGTGGCACGATCGCCAATTTTAAGCTAGTGAAGACATGCCTTGATTTGTGCACCTCTAGCGGCATAACAATCATCAATTTTATTTTTGTGCCTTAATTCTACCACTCTAACTTGCAATGATGGGGAAAAGGGGTTGGCCACTAAAGCCTCAGTAGTTGAGCGCAAGTTGGAAATGGTAGCCTCATAAGACTGCTAGCGAAAAAATGGCCAGTTGGCACCCATAAATGTACAAAAATCTAGCAGTGCGAGTGATAGCATCATTCCACCAAGTAATCCAATTTGTATGATGGGATGGTCTACATTCCAAATTCCAAACTCTACAAATGTGGGCTAGGGTAGGCTTGTGGTAGAGTAAAGACATGTTAAGAAAGAATTGAGTCTTACTCATTCGAGGCTGTCGAAACTCCCATTAAATGTGAAATAAAATGGGGAAGTTGTCTAACAAAGTCATATCCACTAACGGCTTAACCGGAAGGCAAGAGCTATCAAAAGAGAAAAAATATTGAGCCGAGATCATGGCATGATCGAGGCATTTAAAAATTCTATTAGAACCAACCCTATAATTATACCAGGTGTTCCAGAGAGAATGAGAATGGTGGTGGCCAATATTGGGATAAAAAAGCCCCAATTTATTGTGCATGTAGAACCACGCCTCTCGTTCACTAGCTGCCCATCTAAAAGGGAATGTGCCATCTTTGTCATATGCCATCTCAACCATAGCTTCCTATAATTGGGATGAGGTGGAAGGAAAAGTGGTGATGGAGTGTATGTAGTGGTAGGGAAAGTGAATGGAATGCTAATGGATGGTATGGTGGAAGAGGAGAGAACATTCAATGCCACATAAGAATTAGGAATGCTAACAAGAATAGTTGAGGAAGGAATCGCATTGCTAACCTATTGCATTTTTGTGGTGACTTGCAAAATGGAGTAGGTAGGTATGGATGCTAATATGGAAGGAGTATTAAGTCCTCCTTGACTAACCATAGTTTTTAGTGGTTGGGATGTGCTAGAGGTGGAAGGAGCATGTTCTTTGTATATCTCAACAACTTTTTTCATAGCTTTTAAGCCGTTGTCACTTTCAATCAAGCAATGAAGGTTGTCTATAACATGAATCACAATGGTTGAAATTTTTTCAAGACACAAATCTTGTTGCAAATGTGTGAAATCCTCAAGAATGTTAATGACTTTATCTTGTGGCATGTGATCATTTTGTGTGTCAATTTGTACATTATTAGAAGGCACAATATTGTAAAGGTAGGGTCCATGCCTAATGTACTATTATCAATACCATGGGTAGTAGCTCATGACAACCCAAGGTCCACAATGAGTGTGTTATCATCGGATGCCATGAGTCATGAACTTCTCACTAAAGTATTAGCAATAGGACACCAAACATTCATGCAAAGGTTTTGAAATGCTCGTGAATTGAAATGCAATAAAACTAAAATAGAAAAAAATGATAATAACTACAATTCTAGAAACTGTAATAGTAATGCAATAACAGAAAAAAAATGTAGAAAATGTACAAAAAATGCCAAAAATTATAGTGCAAAATCTATAGGACTAAGTCGCTCAGTGTGGTGAATTAGTCCCAATAAGGATTTTTTTGTGATTTTTTAGAAATTTTGAATGTAATTTTATGTCTTTTGGATTCCCAAATGTAGATATAGTGTGAAAATGAAAAGTTTATGTTATTTTCAAGGAAAGATGATGCAAAAATGCAAGCTATATGAGATTTTTACTAATGCAACTTTTAAAACCCTAGGATGTAATTTAAACAATGCAATACCTAATGAAATTCCAATGCAAATGAAACCTAGGATGCTCTTCAAATCAAAATCAAATATGTTCAAGATTCAGGTTCACCAAAATGGAAACAATGATTTTGGTTTACACAAAGGTTTCTTCTAACAAGTCTTCTAGGTTTTTCACCTAAAAGGAGAGCAATTGGGTCCAAAAATGCTAATGTCTACACTCAATATTAATGTAAATGGGATGAAATGTATCTAATTATGATGTAATAATGCAATAATCTAAAATAAAGATGATTTGATAATGCTAAACTTAAGAAATACAAAGTGCTGGAAAACACACTGTGATATGAAAAAACCTAAAAATGCAAGTAAATGATGAAATAACTAAACAAAAGTAGAGAGGTGCACCTAGAATCTGAAATCTGATGTGGATAGGCTTTGGAATCCTATAGAGTTGACTAGAAATGTTGACTAGTACACTTACACCAAGCTGGGCGACTTAGTCTACTTTTAGGGAAAATTTGTTAAAATAGGAATCTACCAAATGGGTATCCAAAAATGCAAAAACTAATTTTCAGGCCTGAATATGGGACTAATTCTCCATGGATGGTGACTTAGTCCACCTATAGATTTTAGGAATTTTGGGATTGGATTTTGTAGATTTTTGTCTGCACTTGCTTTTCTCCCAAGTGTCCAATCTTGATTCTGTAGAAAACAAGATAAAAAGAGTCTCCAAGATTTAACTAGGGTTATGTTGATTTTAATGGATTTTTTACCACTTTTTGACACCAAACTCTTTGATAAATCTACATACAAAGTCTGCAAACACACATGCAAAGAGGGGGAAAAGGGTTAAGGGTTAGCGTATATGGATTTTCCTTGGTCAAATCTTAATTTGGTAATCAAACCCCATGAAATGAAATGAAAAAAGAAGAGAATGATAAATAGATAACATGAAATTTCATAAACTTACCAAACCATTGATGTAGGAATCTGAAGATATACAATGAAGTGCTCCAGTGGATGACTTGATTATGCTTAGAGTGCTTAAATGCTTGAGAATGATAAAGTCAATTGCTCGAATGAATGAATGTTTGAATGAATGAGTGAATTAGAATATTGTAGGAGATGAAAAATGAGGAGAGAAACCATTATTTATACTTGATTTTACAATATTTCCCAAAAATAACATGTCACAGGTCAACCTCAAGGGTTAAAGAATAGAATCCCACCAAAAAATTGAAATAATTTTGATTTTTGTGCAAAATAGGACCAAGTCACCCATATTGGTGACTTAGTCCCACTTAAGTAATTTAAGTGGGTGTCAAGAATTAAAGGGAATTAAATGATTTCTAACGGGAATATCCTAAAAATCACAATTAAGAATGGTTGGAAAGTGCATTAAGGGGACATTTAAACATGAGAGGGTTGAACTAGTGATGACAAGTCTAAAAAAGTGTGAGTTTGTTACAACTCTTTAGAAAACATTGAAATAAGACTTGGTAACTGATAAAAAGGAGTTATTTAAGTGAATTATGATGAAAGGGGCCTAGAAAAGTGTGAAAGTGGGTTACAACACTTCACAACACTTTTACAAGATAGCCTAGAAGTCTTAATGATTCACAAGGGTCCAAGACCTAATGTGAATGTGTTGACCACATTACAACATCAAATCTAGGAAAAATCAAGCCAAATTCCACTAGGAGGGTCTGCACATGATAAAAAGTAGAAAGGTCACATTTTCCGTGTCCACAAATATTAATAAATGTATCAATGGATTTATTTTTTTCCATCATAATTTTTTCATAGGTAGAAAAAATATTGGTCAACTAAATGTTGAAATATATTTCTTTTGATGATATGGACTAGGGTTGTGGCAATGCCCCAAATTTTTTAGATAGGACATATTTTTCTATATCAAAACCAAACTTTTGAAAATAAAACACCTTATTATTATCTTTTTTAGGGGGTATTGCACTAAATTAGGTGAATTAAGGAAAATTTGTGATACAAAGTAAAATATGAAAGTTTTGGGAAAAAACTACCGAAAATAGGAATCAAATTTGAATATAGACCACAAATAGGGTTTTACAAATAAAATTTCCCCACAAAATTACTAGATAGGGGCACAATACACCCTATACCACACATGAAGTTTTAGAAAACTCAAAATCTTGAAACCACCTACACTGTTCAAGGGTCCTTTATTTCTAAGGTTTAGTTCTAGAAGTGAACAATGTTCTAGAAATGCATAAAAACATATTTTGTATATGAAGTATATACATATGCATACATGTTTTTAATAATTTTAAGACAATTGAGTATGCTCAAATGATAATTTTTAGAAATTGAATATTGTAATTGACTAGCTTTTCCATAACATATATAGAAAAGGAATACTTTTGATCTTTTTAAATGCAAATGTTATGTATCTTTTTCACCTTTGCAATGTTTTTTCACTAAAATGTGCATGTGTAAATGACCAAAAGATATTGTAATTGAATTTACCAATGAAAGTAACTCAAGTCTAATTCATAACAAGATAAAATTAGGTATGAAATTATGCAATTTAAATTAAATTATTTGTAATTTTTCCTTTTGATTTACAATGGAAGAAAAATGTAAATGCATGGTTTTGAAAATAAAATAAATGGAAAATATCAACAAGATCTTCAAATAATTTAGGTTTTGTAAATAATTTTTATAATTTTATGCTATGAAAATAAAAAATTATATATGTAGGATATGTGGGGTTCGCCAAAATTTTGCTGAGGAAAAGTGCTCCTAGATCCAATTAAGATAACTAAGAGTATCTTCTTTTCACTTGACTCAACATTAAACATAAATTGACTAAGTTTTGATGATTAGCTTACCATCACAATGGAGAGTCAGTCCCCTAGTGTTTAAGTTTGTTTTTGAGCTATGAGGATGATATATTGATTTGTATTTTGACAAGTTTATTTGACATACAACCCTAGGATTGAAAATGTAATTAGCAGATAAACGTAAATAGAAAGTTACAAAAAAAATTCAGGTCTAAGACTGAGGCACAAAGAGAGACCTGTGATTGAAATTTGATCTTGAATTTCTTTGTCTAAGGCACCCTATACCAAACTCATTTTCTAGATTTGAAAGTTTTGAACTAAACATTGTAGTCTGCACTCTATTTTCTTGGTTTTCTTCTATAGAAAGCTCCAAATCTAACCTCCACACATCAAAATAGGGGAAAATTTGTCCTATATAGGGGCATTTCTAAGTTAAAACTTGTGTTGGTATTTACACCTCTATGCACAACAATTGATGATGATCAAGAGGGCATACACTAGGCTAACCACAGGCTAAAAAGACAATAATTGACTTAAATGATGAATGATAAATGACAATGTTACTCTGATCTATAACCCTTGATGAAGTGATTTCACACAAGTTTCCACAAATTTTATTGATTGGTTTCTTGATTTTTAGATATATTTTCAAAAGGTTAGCTCATCAAACATAATACAGTGCTACAACTAGCATGTAGATAATAACTCAATTCATCTTAATGATTTGGCATGATTTACCATAATAGTTGCTTGAACATGAAATGAAGGGAGATTGGAGGGTTCCTCAAGATTTTCAAAATGGAAAAGTGGATCCAAATAGGAAAAAGGGCTCCTACTTCTCTCAATTCATTACGAAATGAGATCCACACAAAGAATTGACCAACAAACCTTAGGTGAGTCAACCCAAGATTAGAATATACAAATTTCCCTTTTTGCTACCTGATGGAGGTATAGGTCAAGTAAGACTTTGGGGAGAAATATTTGAAATAGAAAAGAAACTCCAAACTTAGATCTACAAAGAGATTAAATTAATGTAACATAATATGGAAGGAAACAATAAAATTTCTAAAGAAACTAAAGGTAATCAATGTTATGCACCTATCAAAACTTGTTGTTTTTGCAACCTTAATAGGGACTCATTCGCCCTATGGAGAATGGATATTGGTAGAAATTTCTAGGAAACTTTGAATTTGAAATTGAATATTAGAAACTATGAAAATTTATTGTCCTTGCAACCCTAATAGAGACTCATTCACCCTATGGTGAATGGCTCCTGGTAGGCTTTTCCAAAAAACTCTAAATCTGAAATTGAAGCTCCAGACTTGCAATTCCTTCTTGTAACTTGAAATCCATGCTCTCAAATTTGGATCTATAAAAAAATTTCAAAACAATTTTCATGCTTTTTGGTGGATTGGGGTTTTCCTCAGTCAAACCCCAAGTTTGTTAATTAAACCTTAATGATGAATAGAAATATGAAACATGAAATGTGTCTTTGATCCTAGCCTTAACTGTGTCTAAAATTAATATTTATAATTTTGCAAAGAAAACCCACTGAAGTTTGATAGAATAGGATCTTAAATGAACATGAACAATGCATAAGACCTACTTTAGGAGATCCCAAATCCCCTTAATAAGCCATAAATCTAAATATACCTCTCTTTAGGCTACAAATAAAATGATCATAGAAGATGGAATCACTTAGGAAACAAGTCAATAGGATAGGTTGTATGTCTTGTGCTTCTCCCAGAACCTAGAATCTGTCATGATTCTCCATAGTAATCTATCATGAATTCTTCAGTAATACTTGACCCTTGATGACAAAATGATCTTGAATACTTGAAATTGAATTGCAGATTTGAAATCATTAAAATACCACCAAAAAATATTTAAAAGAGGGGTCCTATGTCTAAGTGAGGACCCATTCACCATAGGGTGAATGGGTTCTAGGCCACTTATGTAGGACACACATTGATCAGGGTTAAACATTATGCTAAATTAGGGTCCTAGATCTAAGTGAGGACTCATTTTCCCTATGGTGAATGAGTCCTAAGTCACTTACCTAGTACACACATTTTCCAAAGTTAGGTGTTATGTAATGGAATTTATGAATGTCAGGTTATATCCCTTGGAAATTACAACTAATTAGGCTTGTATTTGAATTAAAGGGGTTAATTAAGGTAAATTAACCTCAATCAACTAATGAAGCCCTAGATTAATGTGAAAGTGTAAAGGTACAATTTACAGTTCACCAAAAATAAGGAACAACTAAGTCCATTTTAATTAAAAGGGCCCTAAACTTAATGCGAATATGAAAAGCATATTACAACACTAAATTAAGGCATAGTTAAGACCATTTTATTATTAATTATTCTCAAATTAAGTGTGAAAAAGTTATACTTTTCTCCTACACTACAGAAGATAATTGCTTTATTCATGTTGATATCTTTCAAGCTTGAACTTGATTATTCAAATTATATAATAGTTCTACTAATTCTTCCCTTGGCTGATTTTAGGATCTTTAGTTTTCTTAATAGATATTCTAGCCCTCATTCTAATTGAAATGATAAAAAAATACTTGTATTTATATGAAATTCTTCTAATTTATTAATTTAAATCAAATTCTAATGGTCAATAGTTGAAATTGGTAATTTTAAAAAATCACTGACACCGACATATTTGAATTTGGTGCTAAATTAGGTGGTCTATGGTGTAGTGCACCCCAGACTAGATCTACCTTTTTCAAGGTAAAAAATTGTTGAGGGAAATATTAAATGCATAATTTTATTTCTGATGTTTGATTTCCTAAGATTATTTATAAAATGAGAAATTAATGTATAATTAGTTTCAAGCACATAGGGGGGAGCAAACCTTAGTGTTAAATTATCAAGGGTGACAATTTTTAATGTTAGAGAAAAAGGGAAAGAATGAATCCTAGCTTAGGAGATAGTTATACAATGAATTATTATTGAATCAAAGTTAGGGATAAAAAGAAATAGGAAACCTCAAGTCTAGTAGAGTTATTTTATTTTTATTTGATATGGCCTTTCAATTTCTTTGATATGGATCTCAAGTACATCGCTCTAGATTTATTTAAGTTTTTTACTTTGCTTTGTTTTTTATTTTTTTCTTTTCTTTTCTATTTTTCCTTTTTAACATAATCCCCATGATCTAACCATATTCAATGAGTATAATGCAAGTATTCATCATGAAATAATAGACCAAGTGGTTATGAACAATTATCTTTTGTGCACATTTGTATGCTTCTTGTCACTCAATACCCAATTGAAGAAGGATGTAGGATAAGGAACCACTCATGAATATTTAAGAGTCGGTATAAATTTTTAAATATCAAAAGCAAAAGAGGTGAAATAATTTGACCTTATTTTAGACATCCTACATATCATATAGGAGAAAGGATAAAATAAATTTGGTGGTTACAATCTATGGAGAGATCAAATTTATATTGAGACTCTATGATTAAAGTAATAAATATCCATAGCAAGTGATGGTAAATGAAATTTTAGAACTATATCATAGTTTGGGCTAGAAATATATTTTCAAGATAAATATGTTTTGGTGGAACTATATCACTTGAAACTACTTGAAACCAACATTGTACAAATTTTTTTGACCAATTTTTTTATCCAAGTTATTAAATTGGTATAATTTGATATTAAACATTAAGTTGGATTTAATTTATATGGCAAGGTTTGAACTAAAAATTTTTAGGGTGAAAGAGTTTTGGCTAAAGCCTAACGCGTAAATAAATAAAAATTAAGTTCAACAATAAATTTCTTCTAGACCAATTGTATTTCATTAAAGTATCAAAACATCCTTTTGTAGAGCTTAGAGTTTAAAGTATAAAATTATATTGTTGATAATATACTAATTAGTTTTATAATAAGTTTTTTTAATTTATTGCAAGTAAGTTATTATAATCAAACACAAGTCCAAGGGGTTGAAACTAATTGGTTAATATTTTTGTCTCATTGTACAAAACCAAGTTTAAATCCCCATATATGCATCCCATGTTGAATTCTAGGTTGTGAATCTTTGTCTCCCATAGTCAACTTCTAAAATGGATGTGATTTGAAAATATATCAGACTTGTAAGTAGTAAACATTAGACTTCCATAGGTGATTTTTAGTTTGTTTTCTCATAAAGATATTTTATGTCTCTACCAAGTGTTCTCTAGACCTTTTATTAGTCTCATGTTCATTCTTGTATGATAAAATATTTTTAAATAATTATGAATATACAAAATCAAACATGATGTTGATAAAAAATTAGAAGAAATATTTGTTGAATGTATAAGAAAACTAAGAGGGGGGCATAAATTAGTTGTACCTTAAAACTTCAAAACCTTCATACACATTCACATCCAAATTCATTCATTAAAACCCTAAAATGTTATGACGATTTAGCATGAAAATAATATAAGAGAAACTAAAACCACAGTGAGGATTAGCTCACAATATAAGCAATATCAATACTGAATACAATAGGGCTCACTACCAGAGGGATCACTTCCCAAATAAGAAAGGCTCACTTCTAGAATAGAAAAGAAGATAGAGAAGGAATATTACACAGAAAAAAGAATCTCAATGCAACAAAAAATGCATCACAATGCCACCAACACCTTTGCATTCTAATTGAATAACTGTAGCCACCTTCTGCTTACTACATCTAACAGACTAACACATGAAATGTCACACTACATTACCCAATTTCAAACTCTACAAATCTACACTTTACATCTTTCACATATCTTGCATCTATCTTAACATAATTCAACAACTCAACTCATACTTATACCATCCTCAACCTTGAAACCCTTCTCCAAGGTTGGATATGCACATCATCCATTCAAATTCAATTTAGGCCCGTGCCATAGCACTTGCATTGTATATAGAAGTGATATCAAACCACATCAAACCTTATTTGGTACTCAAATCTATAACACCACACAAGCACATTATTCTATAAACAAATATTTATTGCAAGTAGTGTAAACACTAGGTCACTTATTACCCATGTAAACACCATTAAACTTTTTAGTACACACTTCCTAAAATTCAAGGGTGACTTGTGAACCACACACCACACTTGAAGATGATCTAGAATATTCCAAAAACACCTTGAAACCCAAAAAAATCCTTCACAAATTTTAGTTGATCTAGTGAAGAATGAAAACGAAGGAAAAGATTCATATTGAAGATAAATAAATGATTTAGAAGGAATAGAAGGAATGAGAGGGCCTCTAAATTTCCATGTAGGGAAGAATCTCAATGTCTTTTGTAGATAATGTTAGCAAGGTGTGTTTTTTTCTGTGTCAACTCAATATGTGTTGTCATTGATGCCAAAATTGTATGATAAAACTTGTATATACTAGGGATATAGTGCAAGTGGAAAGACATTTATTGATATTGTCAATAGTAAAGTTAGATGAATGAATGATGATTTTTTTGTTTTCTATGATTGATGTGGAGGTTAGTACACTTGTTCCAATATGTTTCTTGTATTTCTACCTTGATATCATTCATGTTTGGTGTACCACACATGGATACATGTTGCAAAATTTTGGTTAAGAAAGTCACAGTGCATACTCTATAAGGTAGACTCATGGTATTTTTTTTGACATCCCTTCGTAGAGAAATTTTTTGTTTCAAAGTTTAGAATCTAAGATGGTAGATATGTGGAGATGTTATATTTAATAATTTAAGTCATTACACCTTGAATAGTGAAAGATATAAGTGACAGAGTTTTGATTTGTGCTCTGGTAGAGTAAAGTATTGATAAAGGCCTAATGGAATGCTCCACATTCCTCTAGTGAGATTGATGCAACTCTCTAGACTTGGGAATATGCTAAAAAAAGAAAATGCATTCATCCTTGCAAGTCTTAGATGTTTTGGTGTCTTGAAAGTGCAATTTTCATATGATAGAGTTGTATAGTTGGTTTTAGGATGCTCTATTTTCATCAATTTGAAACATGTTTTTCTTCTTGCACTAGCACATAATGATCAAATAATTTAAAATAAGGTTAAAGAGATATTTTTAATAGTCTGCATTGTTCACATATTGGTTTGTATGGTGTTTCTATCTCCCCCCTATGGTGTAAAGTTGAAAATTTGGTAGTTTTGGTGGTGTTGATGATGTTTGGGCCAATAGGCTTGTTTCCTTCATTTGTGGTTGGTCTTGATTAAACTATTTTTTCTTTAGAGGATGTGTTGTGATGTGTTTGGGTCCCTTAATGTTGTGTATTGATTGACAACTCTTTATCTCTTTGTGATGCATGTAATTGGCATTGACCTATGTTGTATCGTACATTTCACCCAAAGGTCACATTAGTGTCAACCTAATTGGAGGTTTGAATTGTTTCAAAGTGTATTTATTAAAGATAAAAATAATTTGTAAACATATCAGTGAATAGATAATTTATGAGTAATTTTTTGAATATGAAGTGTGCGAAATCAATATGATGGAGTAATTATGTAAAATGGAAATACAACATCAACATAGGATAGATTCTTCCTCTATAGCAGTTTGTGTTCATATTTCCTATTTAAATTTCATGTATCTTTCTTTAAGATAGTGAGTCTCAGAAGGCCCTTGTATCTTTCCCTAAGTTTGTGTACTTTATTTTGTAATCCTATAGGTAGTGAGACTTAAAGAACATTTTAATTGTTGTAAGTAATGAGGTTCATATATTGCGAGTTAAATCTCACCATGGTTTTTCCACAGAAAAATATTGGCTCCCTTGTGTGGTGCATGGTTTCATTTCTTCTTTTCTTTCAGTTAAAATGATGTGATTTTTTAATCTACAAATGGGAATGGTTAAGTTTTAATATATGTTGATTCACCCCCCTCTCAACACTACAATGTGTTAAATAATTGGTATCAAATCCAAGTGCTTTTAAGAATATTAACACATGAGGTAGATCTTGTACATGAACACTAATGGAAATCGAATTGCATCAAATGGTTGTCATCGATGTTAACATAGTACCAAATGTATGAGGCATTTATCGAAAGCTATTACCTATCAAATATTTTATTTATTAGTGAACCAGTGTGCTAGTTTTTAGGTCTAGATTCTACCGCAAGACAAGCTATGATTCTAATATCTTAACTATGTCATTATGATTCACATAGATAGATATATTTGGGATCTTGAGATGTTTTATGTTGGGAGCAGTAAGTTATGGATGATGTAGTTTAACTCTATACACTACAGTGATGGTAGTATGATGAGAATCTAATTTGGAAGTTGTTTGACCATTTGAAGCTTTTATGTTTTGGGTCCCAATCTTGCTTGACCTAACACAAGTTATATATTAAGAAGATTGAATCTACCTTGGACATGTTTTGTATAGATCCTAGCCAACCTAATATGATGTACTAGATGAATACTATATAAGATGTTTTGAACCGAAGAAGTGTAGAGGTGAGAGAGCGAGTGAGAAGTGGTTGTGTAAAGTATGAGTGTGAAAAGGATTAAGGGGTATGTGAAGATTTGAGCCTAAATGTGTTATCAGTTGTAGATTAGTGTAGATTAGTTGAGTGACAGTGGTGTGAGGTAGTACTTCATATTTTGAACTTCATTTGGAACTGAATTTAGCACAAGGAAGGTGTATTCCATCAGTTCACACTTTGGCAGCGAGCCATAACTTTTATATTTTGGAAAAAATCCATCTTTTGTATCTCTATGGAAGTGATCCCTCCAGGTTGTATCCCTACTGGATAGTGAGTCCTTGTTTCAAATAGTGAGTCCTTATTTTAGGTAGTGAGCCTTTTTGTAATCAATTTTGACATTGTCTATAGTGTGAGTTAATCCTCACCATGGTTTTTACCTCATTGGATTTTCCATGTCAATATGGTGTTATTGTGTTTATGTGTTCAATTTGAGTTTCTACATTGGTATTTGATGATTAATCATTTAAGCAATATTAAGTATTAGTTCCATTGATTGAATTAAAGGTTTAATTCTATGACAACTGATTCACCCCCCTCTTAGTTTTCCTATTCAACAATTGGTATCAGAGCTCGGTCCTTTGGAATGAGATTAACAGCTCAAAGGAGATCTTGGTAGGTTGAAAAAAATGGTGAAGGAATCTAACTTGGTTGAAGAATTAATATGTTCAAAGACTTCAGAGTCTAAAAGTGAAGATCTAAAATAAAATGTCAAGAAAGTAGATGAATGCATTCAAAAAGTAAGCAATCACATCCAAAAGTTCAAATTGAAACATAAAGAAGTTAGCAAAGAACTAAAGGAAGCAAAGGAGATTGTTGAGAATCTAAGAATGAAACTTGAAGAAAGGAAAAGTGTGGAAGAAAATTTGAAATTAGCAATTGAAAAAAGAAGGATAGAAGAAGGATGCTTGAAAGAGATTATCAATCAGAAGATAGAAAAATGTGATAAGCTTGAACAAGAAGTAGTAACCCTAAGAGCTAATCTAGAAAAAGTGAAAGCTTGTGAATAAAGGTTAAAGACAAGTTCTACAATGCTTAATGATTTGATTTCATCTCAGAAACCTACTAAGGATAAAGGTGGTCTAGGACTTGAAGAAGGGAAAGGCTCAAAGATTAAACTAGTTTTCAACAAAGTAGAAAATCAAAGGAAATTTTTCGGCAATAATTATCAAAACAAGAGTTGAAGGAACAATACTAGAAGGTTTCCCATCCGACAACCTAATGCTCAAAGGAACCCATCTTTTAATGGTTTTTGTTTCTCATGTAGTAAATTCACACATAGAGCAATATAATGCAAAAGTAGGATGAACCAAAATAGAATGAGTGAGAATATTGGATTCCTTACTGGAAAATGTTATGTTTACAACAAGTTTGGACATAGAGCTATCAAATGTAGAAGCCAATTGATGATGAATAGGTTTAATGCTAACAAAAGGATTCAATCTTTTTCAAGGATACTATTACACATGCAATATCTTTAGACACAAGGCTAATCAATTTAGGTCAAGGATGAATTCAAATCCATTTGATCAAGGAAATGTTGCATGCTACACTTACAAAAGCCCAAGACATATCTCAAAATTTTTTAGGAGAAAATTTTGGAAGAAAACTAGTTTGAAATAGAAGATCAACCCTGCAAACAAGCTAGATCTCAAAGAAGGGGAGAAATCACTATTGTATTTGACTAAAATTTTTGATGAATGCTTGGTGAAATATAGAAAAAATATTCTTGACTTACCGAAACAACACAGATTTAAATTTCATTGTTGGATTTTTGTCACTTTAACGACCACTTTTTATACATCGAAACCACAACCCAACATCATCGATCAACACTATAGAAAATGTTGGTGGTATCTGTCACAACATCAACGTAACTTCATCCATCTATAGACGTAAAAAAACATAAAACATTTCAGAATGCCCATTTGAAATCATTGTAAAAACACCAAACATGTACAACAACCTCATCACAATTTTTTGTGGTTTGGCGGGCTATGTTTGTTGTAATTGTGATGAAACCCTATAGTTTTTTTAAGAAAAAAATATTCATTCAAACATCTTCTAGTTTCCCTAATGCTATAAGTCTTCTTGATGTTCATTCCTTCGATCTCAAGTGTGTCACCAAGACTCTTTCCGATTGAACTTCCATCGGTGTGACGGGAAGACGTTTCAAACTCATTCCAAGAGCATTTGTCTGGCTGGGGAAATTGCTTTGTGCTTTCTTGGTGACATGATGGGTATCTCACCAATGGTATTTCATCGGCAAGATATGTATGATCAGACTGACTCATGGATCTCATTCCGAGAGTATTTTTCTTGTCGGGGAACTTCATTAACGAGACCACGAGTTGTATCTTCCCAATATGTATCCTCCTATGAAATTTGATTTGTGTGACAGTCTTGACCTCTCACCAATATGCCTTTAATTTTTGATAAGGTGGAGCAAACCATCATTGCCATTATGATGAAAATTATGTCATGTGTACAACAACCTCATTGCAAATTTTTAGGGTTCATTGGGCTATGTTCATCGAAATTGCAATGAAACCCTATAGTTTAAAAACAAAATTATTCATTCAAACATCTTCTAATTTCCTTGACACTATAAGTCTCCCCGATGTTCATTCCTTCGATCTCGAGTGTGTTGCCAAGACTCTTTCCAATTGAACTTCCATCGGTGTGATGGGAAGACATTTCAAACTCATTCTAAGAGTATTTGTCTTGCTGGGGAAATTTATTCGTTCTTTGTTGGTGAGACAGGATGGGTATCTTGCCGATGGTATTTCATCAGCGAGACATGTATGATCATACTGACTCATGGATCTCATTCCAAGAGTATTTGTCTTGCTGGGGAACTTCTTCATCGATGGGACCATGGGTTGTATCTTCCTGATATGTATCCTCCTATGAAATTTGATCGGTGTTACAATCTTGACCTCTCACCAATATGCCTTTAATTTCCTGATTTTCCTCTCTGGGATTTTCTTGGGAAATTGTCTTTTAGTTTCTATACTTGTTGATTGCTTGATTTTTTTGGTGTTTTGTTTTCATAAGAGGATATAATGGACTTGAGAGACTCAAAATGTGCATTTAGTGTAATTAGCTTAACTTTAACACTATCCAAATATAAGCATGACAAGATAGAGGACAGTTTGCAGGTCTTTTAATATCCATGTAACACACTCTTTGAATTGAATGGTATTTTCAAATTACACTTCATTCTAGATGAAGACTACACAAGACTCAAATAATGTTGGGAATGATGTGCATAGAACTCAGTTCTAATACAATTTTCCACCACAACAATAAGATTTATTCTAGTGTTATGACACACAAAGACAACTATCTGATGAGCAGTAACACATAAATATATAGCAGCAAAAATTCAAAGATATTTTCTAAAACATTTAAACTCAAAAATGCACCTACAACAATACTACTTCAATTGATCTACTTAGAATCATCATAATCTTTGTTTACAATAGGTGACATCGACTACAGGACATGGTAATATAGAATGCTTATAGTCATATAGAATGTTCAGCCTGATTATCTAGACAACTCCAACCTGATGCAAGATATGGTGCCTCCTAAGAAACTTGTGCAACAATGAAGACTAACAGAGACCCTTCTGTGATGAATAAAAAAAATAGTTAAACCCAAACCAAAAACCAAACCATCAACATATAATACATAACTATATTAATTCTATCTAATGAAATTATTTTATCATTAGTGCATGAAGCACATGATAGGTGATTACTAGGAGCAATCCATCCACTCACTTATTCCATTGGTCACTAAATAAGAGAATCATCTATAAAATTGCTTCCCAGATTGAAAGGTGCCCCTCATATGGATCAAATGGCATGTAAGCAACTAGAGATGATTATTGGGAGCAACTACAGAATCAATAACCTACCAAACAATGGCATGAAATCATCACTAACTACTCATCACATAGTGAATTGTGGATGATTTTAGCATTAACCACATAATTATAGTATCTATATGTTTAATGATTTAATACCAGTTGTGTTATAGGGCTCTCTCCTAGACCCCTCATACCCAGACCTAGTTTTAACCACATACCAATCTCAAGCCAATTCTTGTGCTAAAATGGTTGGGCTTTTCTCTTTTGTTTCTGCACTACATGAGTACATCCCAAGTTTGTCTAATCCAAACTCATATATCCCCAGATGTGGGATCCATCTGTAGATAGCTTCCCCTACAAAAATTGTCCTCCAGGGTAACATATGAGATGTGTTAAAAAGTAAAATAAGTGCAAAGGGTAACATATTGAAGCAAAGAGAACTAATGAAAATCGCATAAGCTTAAAACTGCAGCATAATGAAATATTGAAAAGTGCATTACCTTATTGAGCTTCTCTTTGTTTTGAGAATAGTTTAATATTCTCTACTTAACAGGGCCAACCAAGTGATGGTGGAAGCTCATTTGGCCCCTCCCCCCCCTCACATCACTCTCAATTCCCCATACCCGATCATATAACATTAATCATTCATTTATACATTACTAAAATATAACATTCATTCATTCATCCATTAATAACATATAACCTTCATTCATTAACATATAACATTCATTCTTTTAGTTTTTACATATTATCAAAAAAATGGTTGTCATAATATGATTACAATCAATTTTTTTTTGTTTCTTTTTTGCATCTAAAAAATAAGAAGTGGAGTATCATTTTCTAAATCATTTGTCGCCCCTTCATTTGTTCTTCCCTCTACTCATGATCTTAATGCATGCCTAGTCATGTACTCACAATGTGGAGGCTGCTGCAAGGGGGGGTCTACCGCAATAACAAAGAAATGCTAAATTGATATGTTTTATTATTATTGTTACAAGTATTTCATTAATTAAAAGAACATTAGAGTGGTGCTCTTTACCTGATGGGGCCACATCATGTTCTTGATCTTGTCTTATAGCCTCATGCTCAACATGTTGAACACCCTCTAAATCCTCTGGAGTTGAAACATGAAAGGTTACATTAATTAATACACCAATTGCAATTAAATATGTTTAAAAGAACATTAGAGTGGTCCTCTTTACCTAATGGGGCCACATCATGTTCTTGATCTTATCTAGCCTGATCATGCTCAACATGTTGATCACACTATACATGCTCTAAAGATGAAACATGAAAGGTTAAATTAATTAATACACCAATTGCAATTAAATATGTTTAATTGTATTAATCCATACTATGTTTTGTATAGCACATGAATACATCAAGTACTGGGATGCACACCATGACCTTCATCTGTAGGTTATGCTCCACCCTCAGCAAGATGCATTCCAATGTCATGTGTAGTATTATCATTGCTTGCCTGCTTAAAACAAATAGGCACATAATTACTTGATGGTGGAAATTAATATTGAATAGATTGCACAAGTATTCAATTTTAAATAAACTTCATTAAGTTTATTTACCTGCATGTCAGATGCAGTAGAAGCTTGTGTTTTCCCAATCAAGAGTCTCAAGCATTTAGCCACAACTCCATAGCCTTGCTAGAAGGAAATCTTCAGGTCCTCTTCTATGGGCACTCTATTGAATTCAGAGCCCTACATTTTTGCATATGATCATGAATTTTGCTTCTATGGTGTGATAAAACCAAAATTGTTTGCAATTTATTATTTGGATGTAATATTTCATTTATTGATACTTACAATTCGTGTGGCTAATTTCATATAACCACCTAAGCGAAGTTTGTGTTGCCCATGTTTTTCTAGTCTTTCCTTTGTTGCCTTTGATGTGTCAGGAAACCTATGAAAAGTTTGAAATATGTTAGATTATGTAAAAAGAAAGAGTAATCAGTATATAATTACATTGTTGATAGTATCACAAACCTTCCTTGGCCCAGTGGTGTCTTTCCTTTTTTTATTTTCAGCCTTCTCCTTTCCATACAACACTAGGTCCTTTCACTCCCTCTTCAAAATCATGGGGGGATGCTCATGTTTTTTGTTCTTCTCTAAATGTGACCTATATTGGTCCCTCACATACTTTAGATAGGTACCAGCTTTCTTAAGGACCTTCATCTAGTTGAATGTGTTATTACCAAACAACACAACTAAATAGTTATTGGGCTCATCTTTAAATCTTGATTTTGGGAATTCCATCATGTATGTATGGTGGGCCCGAAGATCTCCAATGTAATATCATTTAGATGTTTATAAAAAAAATCATTTCCTATAAAATGATCGTGGGATCATTAGTCTAAAAAAAGTGATGAGTAAGTAAATTTCAATTGGATTATATATAATAATAATTTAAACATTTTAAAGTACCTACGACCTTCTCTATCTTTATGGGAACAAAATATTCAGTCACCACAAATGTGATCAGCAATGTTCTCATACTAGTAATACAGGAAGATCCAGGAAATGTTGCTAAAACATCACTAGTACTAGTGGCCTCTGCATCCACAGGTACATGTCTTGACACATGTTCTGGCATGTGTTCACTACCAGTGGGTGCACTACCCCATGCCTGCATGCTATGTGTTGCCGACATTTTAGTCAATAATATAGGCATGGATGATGGGGTTGGATGATATGATGTATGTGCAGGAAGATCAAGATCGACACTTGTACCAACCCCTACTCCCTGAGCAACACTTGCAATACCCTGATCATGGCTAGCAACATCATGAGGATGTAAAAAATCTTGTAAAAATGACACATATTTTAGTTCATGACATAAAAGAGTACAAAATATAAAACCATGAATAAAATTTTGTTATATTTAAGATGTCATTACAACTTACTTGCAATTTTTGTGCTCAATCAATCAATATTTTAACCCTTTCTCTTATCTCGTTTATTTGAGGCACTATGAATAACAACTGAAGGATTTCTTCATTGCATTTTTTTTGGGTCTTCCTTATCATATGTAGAGGGTTTGCAGAATATGTGATGTCATCATTGCATAATAGTGAATGCACCTCCCTATGGATGCTCTCCTCTACTACTGGTTCCTTTCCCTGATCATCCGACTGCAACAAGAATATTAAAAACATTATCGAAATTAACCCAATAAACTTATGAAAAAAATATAATAATAAAATATTTTGCTCATATCTAATTTATACAATTACAATGAGGTAAACCTATTGGGTAGAAGTGCCTAAAGATGCATCGCGATCTATGCTTTGGGTTGGAGCCTTCCCCCTATGATCAATGTCTAGCTGTGAGAAAAATTAAATATAAAAAAACATTACTGAAATGAAACCAATAGACTTACAAAAAAAACATAATAATCAAATGGTATATTGGAGTCATTAATTGGAGGTTGGGTAAAATGGTATATAGTGCATACCACCCACATAGTAACTTTGTTTATATCTATGCAATTCAAATTGTAATTGATTAACAACTCTTCCTCTATAGTTATTGATTTTATCACACATACAAATACACAGTTTCCCTCTTGCACCTCAAATATGCAATTGGGTTGCTTATTTGTTGACCTAGGCCATGTACTATTTATTAACCCTACAATATTCCTTGATTCTTTTGATCTTCTGTCAATGTATATAGCCACTCCTTTATTTTAATCCTTATCTTTTAGTTGTATATAATTTGCTAACAATGCATACCTACACATACTTCATGTATATCGAACTAGCTACATACAATATTTGTAACTATAATAGGGTCTGACATACTCCATCAATTTAGTAACTTTTTCATACCAGATCTTTATGTCGTCCATGCAAAATAGGCCCAAACCATGTAATGATTATGGCACTATGTGATATATCCTCTTGTTGACACAAAAATTAGTGTTTATTGGAGGAAGTACCTTGGGTACCCATTGTTTCCATAGATGTTTGTACCTCAAGGGAACCTCAATGTCACCTATGCTCTCATCATCATAAGAACATGACCCCCCTTTAGCAAGAAAAAATTCCATGCCTTTATGAAATTTTCTTCTAATCTTTTGACCTTTAGTTTATCTCCCTCTTTTAGATCTACTACATGTCTTGCTTTCCTCTTCCCTTATTGAATTTCCCTCGCTCGAGGAAGACAAATTTGAAAAATACCTATTTGGTGGTACTTGTACTCATAAATTGTATGTTGGATGAAGTTCTTTCATGGTGATGTGATCCCAAGGTATGGGGTTGGAGAATTAAAAACCAAGGTTGTCACTACTAGTCAAATGCATGTGGAGGTAACAATAGTTGTGAATGTATCAATAAACCTTGTAAGGGTTTAATGATTAGAGATCACTTGGTAAGCATGGGAATGGTTTGTAGGGTCACCAACCTTGTGTTTTGTAGCCTTGGGTTTTTAGAACATCTAGAGGATTCATTGTCTTGTTTCTTGGGGGATGCTTTAGCCAATTGAGCTAGGCCCACTACCCCAGGTCTATAAGGAGTTCAAACTAGTGTGCAAAATAAGATAAAAACAAAAATAGATATCCCAAGGTGTCAAGTGTAAAACAAGTGATTTAATAGTAATGAATACAATAGATTCTTGAAGGTAAGAGCATAATAAATAAAATAATACACCTTAAATTATTGAATAAGAAAAGAGAGAGATTTTGTTTATAGAGTGATTGAAACACCTTCAAAGGAAAGTGTTTTAGAGTGATAGTATGCTCACATGTTCAAATAATAATGTTGGAGAGTATAGTAGAAATCTTCAAAAATTACTTATACAAGCTTGAGAGTGTGAGAGATTGATAGATTGAATGAGAATGAGAGAGATTCAAGATTAGAAGATAGAATTGAAAATGAGCAAGTATGGGGGTTGGAGATCCATTGAATATTTTTAGATCAATTAACGCCAACTTTGGTAGGTAGCAAGTGGTGAAATGCTAAAAAAATGACAAATTATTATAGAAATTATTAGTGCAACACATGGATGTCTACATGTAATACTATTGTCTAGATAGTTTTAAATTTTTTAAAGGCTAAACACTATAAAATTACAAGGCTAACAAATCTCAAACATGACCTTTCACAAAAGGGACCATGGGAGGCATGATCTTGGCACCATGAGAGGAAAACTTTGAGGACCAAATCAACCTAACAACATTCTAGGGGTGACAAATGCCAAAGTGGGTCCAAAATGCAATGTGAAATTTTAAGGGTATGAAATATTTTATGATACAAATATGTAAGAATCTACTTTAAGGAGTTGGAATAAAAAAGGTTATAAATCTAGTAGTTTCCTTTGTCACTAACATGTCTAGTTTACATTACTGAGTTTGGCTTATAATATATACTCAATTTTCATGTATGGATAATGCATATAAACACAAAGTAACATTATAATGATAATTTATGTAGTTTTGAATTTTAGTTTAGCATTAAAATTAAATTATTTTTTCACATAGTGATTTCTTTTTTTAACCTAATAGGAATAAAATTTTCTTTGATATTATCAATATAGTAATGTTATATTTCTCCTAAACTAATTTAAACATAAAATCATCATCATGATTATTTATTTATAAAACAAAAATAATAATTATACATTTAAAGTTTAACACAACTAAAATTAGATATTATATGGGTATGCACATGATCATCATGGAAAAAATAGGCCCTTAAGTGGCGAAAGGTTTAGAAAAATTAGAGTTGGGCAACTTGACGTAAAAATTTGAATACATTATGTATATTATCTCAAAAATATGTAAGAATAGAATATGTAGCAAATTGAGTGTAGTTTCTAAACTACTAGGTTTATTTAAAAAAATAAAAACTCTATTTGGTAAAAATTTGAAATTTCAATGGAGTAGTACTTAAATTTCAAGGAAAAAATAAGAAGTAGGTGTCTGTCTGACCACCCTAACCACAATAAAATGATCATATTTTTTTTCATAATATTTTAGATATAAGTAGAGGACTCATGTCCTAATGTGATGCATTTTTTTAAAAAAATTTCAAAGTAAATAATTAATTATGAATTTTTAATTACAACTTTTAAAAAATATAAAAACTTGTATGTCTGGCCTCCTTAACTTGGTCAAAACTTCATGAAATTATTTTTTTCTTTTTTTAATCTTATAGTATGTGAACAATAGAATGTGACACATGTTTTAGATTTAAAAAATGTGATACCGTTTGAAAGATATAGATGTTTTTCAATCGGCCTATCAATCAAGACTTTAGTCATAATTCAAATAGAAAATGAAAACTAATTATTTATTAAATTCAAAGTAAAGAATAATTTATATTGATGGAAAGTTGAGAATCTCCTTGAAAAACCCTTTTTGTTTCATCAATTTTGGGTAAAAAAAGAGTTGTCAGCCACATACCCTACACATACCCATCATATCACCACTTTTTGGCCTATCATGATCCTGCACTTACCCATATAGTATAGTTTCTCACATACTCTTAAATATATAGTTGTCCAAGTTACGAACTAGTTATGTTAATACCATAACCCATGACAATTTTTATATTACAAAAATATTTTTGTTTCCATGCTACTACCTACAAGAAATCATCCAAGAATAAAGCAAGGCTAATAGTTGGCATCTAATATATTGGGTCACTAATCTAAGTTGTTTCTTACTATCCTCTAGGTAAAGGGTGTTTCAATTTTTCTATATGGTAGGAAAATAAATCAATATGAAAAATAATCAATAATAAATCATCAAAATAATCAATTTTTATAGGAAATTTCCAAAATATTGCATCTATTATGAGATTCATGAGGCACATAGCTACTATATAGTAAATAATGATAGTCCATTTCATAAATATCAGTCATGCCATTCTTGAGCTATGAAAAGGCAGTTGTAAAAAGGAAAAATTTTAAATGCATATAGGAAAAACTTGTCAAAATTCAAGGCTGCCTAATTGAAAGGATAGTCCTACACGGTCATTTCCTAACAAGGGCTAAGGCATCATTGAATAATGGTCTATCATATCAAAAGGGATAACATGATAGTCATTAATCAAGAAGGTAGAGATTTTGTAGACAATGCATAGTCAAGTGATCAAAGGAGCTGCAAAGATAATGACAACCTCACATATAAGGTTAGATGATAGGCCTTTAGGGAACAGTCTGTAGCAAAGTATTGAATGATAATTTCTTTAAAGGGATACAATTAACACACATAATTTTATTGCAGGAAAGAATGTGAAAAGAGGATGATATCACAATGGCACCACCTCAAGGACCAAAGTGTATTTGTTTTTCCAAAGGGTAGCATGGTGGAGACCAACCATTGGCAGTCAACAAAGACACTAAGGTTGTCTAATGTGACAGTTTCAAAGAAATAAATGGTGTGAAGTATCAAATTGTGTATGATAAGAAGCTAGCAATAAACTAGATTTTTTCCTCAAGAAACATGTTCTCATTGAATTCCATGATTGAAAGATATGCACAAAATGGTTTACAAACTTTCAAGCAAATGCAAAATGTTGATACCCTATTCCAAAGCTCCCATTTTGGCATAGGCAGTGAGGATGTTGTGCATGCACCGAGTGAACTGTTTGATGATTTATGTGGAAGCATCTATCTTCTAAATCACTATACTTGTAACAAGATTTCTAAATGTGGGGGAAAAATAACTTATAATCATTATCCCTTGGTTGATTTTCCCTTTCTAAGTTTTCTCACCTCTCGATCTAGCTTTCCTCTTGCCAAATGGTTCCTAGTCTTCCTCCTCAACTCAATGGCCTTACAACACTCTTCTAGTGAAGTCTCACAACTCTCAACTAGGGGCTGGATACAGTGGTTCTCGGCGCAACTCTCTAGTTAGGGTCCTGGTGCAGTATGCTATGTCATGTTGCTCCATGCAAGGGGCCAAAATTCAAAATAGATTATGTCAAGTTTCACTCCATACAAGCACAAATTGAAAAAAATTCAACATTGGCCCCATTCACATGTCACTATGTAGGGCCAACATGAGGAAACACTAAATTTTTGGGAATGAAACAACCAAAGATATGATCAAATAATATCTAATCATAAATCATTGTAGGCTAATTAGGATTTTATCATATGGAAATTTCTAGGAGTGCTACAATAGTTGTAACATAATGAATTAACAACATTAAAAAGTATATCATGAATTAATTATGTAACCATATAAGTCAAATATAATTCTATCAAGAATTCAATATCAAATAGATAATATAATCACATAACTCATACATTTCAATGTCATTGATCTTTTTCTTCATCCAACTCTTTTTTTGTATCATTCAATCTAGATTTGACATTATAAGGATTGGTCATGTCATCATCATCATCGTCATTGATATCAGTTTTGATAATGTCATCATCCAGATGGATATCATCTTCATGAACATTAACTCCTACATCATCATGATCTAGTTCCTCTTCTTTAACATCTTCACAAGGAACATCATCAACTAATTGTTGATCCTGATCATCATCTACATCATCTTCTAGTTCTTTGGTATCTTCTTCTTCCACCACATTATACTTTACCAGCCTTCCTTTTGGATCATGTCTAACAACAAATGAGCAACCTGGTTTACTTGGAACCTCTAAGTAAAATACCTACTCACATTGGCTTGGAAGAACATAGGGCTCATTGCAGCTCACTCGATTGACCTTGTATTAACCATGGTAAATCCATTATCATTTTTAATAATAGTTCTCTTAGGATCATTTTCATTCATTCATAGCCTGTACCATTGGACAATAAATAGAACTAATTTGAAGTACTTAAAGTCACACTCAAGTATATCATCCAAAATCCCATAGTATCAATTTTCTAAGACTTTTAGATGTATGCCACTTCTACATGAAACATTAGTCACCTGAAAGACTACAGTTATCCCAAAATCACAAATTTTCTTCATGTCATCCAACTTTTTGATTCAAAATTTATGACCATTGCACCACATAGCCTTGTGGTGTTTCACCTGCAATATGTCAAACATGTAAAAATTATTGCATCATCATTTGATAAAAATATTTAATCTTGGTCGAATGTATGCAAAGAAAAAAAACTCAACATATATATACATCAATATAATTGAAAATAATTAAATAATATGGGTGATTAATATATTTGTACGTATGTGTTTATCGCTTAAACCATATGCTAAATCAATTTCCCTTGGTGTAACATTAGAATCTCCATTAAATGATGAGCTTCTTTAACCAATGAATCCACACCTTCCCATGTTAATTTGTGATTGGATTGTTGACATCATTCAATCCATACTATGATCCAATCAAGATTTTTTGCAACATACAAATGTAGTGCATCCCAATCTTGACCAATTGTATTAAAAAAAATTCACAAATGATGTATAATTAATTAATTACCATGGTATATGACCTTAATTTATAATTGATGTACCTGAAAACCTAACATCCCACTACCAATGATCTTATTATCTTTCATTGTTGGATGAATTCACATTAAAGGAGTATGCACAAAGAATGAATTATGACCTTGAAGGGTACATACACTCTTGTAAGAAAAAGAAAAACCTTAGTGGATACACCCATGTTCCTATACCAAGGGAAGATGTGTTTAAGAACAAATAATACAAAGAAGCAGAGGAGGTTATAGAAAATTTCATGGAGTTAGAGCAAAAAAGAAAAGGTTGCAAGAAATGGATGATTCATCTAGAGAAGAATCTATGGGAGAAAATGAAGCACAATCACAACAGAGAATTGTCTCTCAGATGATGAATGATTAATATGAAGAACTCCCTGATAGGGACTTACAAGTAGCCAAGGAATTGAGTGTAGATGAAGATAATAGGCTTATAGCCTATGAATCCTTTATTTCTAATAATGAGTTTTTCAAGTCAAGAGAATTTAAATCTTTTTTATATAATTACAAAGACAAAAGGTTGAGGGAATCCATCCCAAATACTACCCTTGAAAATGAACAATTATTGATGAAAAGGTTGAAAGATGATATAGATAGCGAAGTGTAGAACATGACCCATAAAAGGGGTAGATAGTTGTTACTTGAAGCTGGTGTAATAGTATTTCCTAGTGTTGTATCTGTAAATTATGAAAAATTTACATTCATAAATACCTCAAAGAAAACCAAATCTTGATGTAGTTCCCTAAGATCACAATCAAATTTGATCCCTAAAAAATCCTCTAAGAAAATGACATTTTGATCCATATTGGCAAGAGTTGGTGTAAGTCTCCCCAATCCATAAGCCATTGTATTCCATTGAAGGTTTTTTTCACATATCAGTGGGAAATCCAAGTTGTCATATTGATCAAAAAGATACAAAAACACATATCAGTCAAACATAGCTCGCGGTTTCATCAACACAAGGGATCATCATCAAGACAAATGATATCCATGTGAGATCTATCATTCAAACTGAACTGATGAGTTTTGCTGATGAAATATATTAGAAAGAAATTTGTCCTCTCACACCAATGATACAAAGGAAACTACTCATTAGGAAGAAAAGTATCATCGAAATGAATCTAACAAATCATACCACGCAGTTGTGTCTTACCAATCAAGTACAGAAAAGCATATCGAAAAAACAAAGAGCTATCGGAGTGAGTTCGAAAGGTTCTCCCGACTCTCCATGTCAAGCTGATGAGAGTTATATTAGTGAGATTATTGGTGACATATTCAGGATCAGAGGAATGAACATTGGGGAGACTCGTAGTGTAGGAGAAACTGCAGAATGTCTTAGTGAAGCATGATCTCTTGCCGATGAACATGCGAATTGATCAAAAGATCATCAGAATGACTCTTGGTGATATGTACGAAAGATCAAAAGGATAAATGGTATATCAGTGAGAAGGAAATCATGTCTCCTTGACCAACTAGGTGTTTGATGAACCTTGGCTAAAATAAAAAATAAAGGGTCGCCTAGAGTTCAAATTGTCTTGCCAATAAAGGGTACTTGATGTGATAGTGAGAGTTTCAAAAAGATTGTGAACTTGTGCTTAGAGATGAGACATTAATGGCAGAAAAAACACAAAGAGATAGTTGATTTCTTGAATTGAATAGAAATAATTGAAGAAGGTATTGAATGGAATTGATAGCAGAAGAAATAGGAGGAAGGACAACAAACCAGAGAACCCTATGATCGAGGGATTTCAAGAAAAAACTGTGAGTTCCTGCAATTTTGTTTTCTAATTCTGTCATTTAAGGAAGTGTAATGGAGGGAACAAGCTTAGGGAAGACAAAAGGAAAAATGAAAGCTAAGAGTAGTCACTCCAAGAAAAAAAATTGAAAATTGAAACTAAAAATGAACTAGGGGTAGTCAAAAGAAAATTAAACTAGGACCTAATTGACCAATTACCCAGTTCATGACCTAGGGCCAAGTGCTCCATGCATCTTAGGGCTGATGTAGAAAAGTTAGAAGATAAGTGAAAACACATAGGAGACACATGGACCCAAATTAGGGGATATGAACTATTCGTCTTCCATTACCACCGAAGGAACTGGTATGAACCAGTGTGTAACCCCTAGAAATTTAACCTAGACAAGTTGGTCTACCCAAATGTGTTTGTAGATGTGGAATTGATAAAAGTGTTAGCTTCTAGTTATGATCCCAAGCTAAAAGCTATTTGTTACCCTTCTGGAAAACCATTCATACACATATCAAAGGCTGCAATCTATGAGGTTTTCAATCTAGAAGGAGTGTGCAATGAGAAAATTATGTATGAGGAACTAGAAAGAGAATTCTAGAGATTGGATACAGTGTAAAAGGGTTGGAGGATACAACTGCATTGATGTAAGAAAGATGGCAACATAGTTCTAATGGATGATGGTGATGGTCCCCCATTTCATGTTGACCTATTTGAGCCATACCTGGAGTACACCTATTTCTCAGTATTCCAAGTGCTAGGAGTGGATTCCCTTGAATACATTTCAATTGTGTCGATGGTGATAACAATCGATGTACAATGTCATAACTCTCGACCTTTTGATTATGCCACACATATTTTCAATGAGATTGATGCCGGAATGATGGTAGTAAAGAATAGCTCCCATATTTTGTATTTAATGCATTATTCAATCCTGATGCATATGATTATTTACTATGGGAAAGAATTGAAGATGTGGCCTGAGAAGTTGAGGATATCACAATTTGATAAAGAGGGAGGATTGTTGCTAGTACAACTTTGGACTACCATTTGGGACAATATATTTATTAACTCACGCTTTATACTTTTTGAAGAGTATTTTGTGAAGGCATTGTACAAATTATATAACCACCTTTGTGAACATTCATTGTTAGATGAAATAAAAATATTCCTCAGGCCCAAGGATTTTAATGGGCCTATTAATCACAATTGGGGAGACTGGTACTATTTGGAAGGTGCAACGATGATCAGGGTATATGGATTTGAGGATGCACCCTTTATTCTTCCAAAAATAGTACCTAACAGAATTGCATATCTTGAGATTTCCAGGAAGTTAGACTATTCAAATTTCATGACTTTAAGCTCTTTTGGAAAATAGGAGTTCATGCTTAGCACACTTTGTTTCGGTGATTTCACGATGTTGGCAAGTGATGGGTATGATTTGGTTTTGAATAAATTGTTGCAATATAACATGAAGAAAGGTCCACCTCAAAAAGGATTTGATCCAAAGGGGTATATCAACTTGCAAGGGACAAAATTAACTTGGGTGGGTATGATCACGTACCCTACCAATATGATGATTTGATCAAAAATCTAGAAGAGGAGGAAGCAAAAAGAGTGGTTGATGAGTACAATAGAGGATTGCCAGATTTTGGGATGTATTCAAAAGAGGAAACATTTGGAGATAATAGGCCTCACAACACAACTGCAAAAATCACCAGATCAAGAACTCAATCCTACAAATGTCCTCCCAGAGAGATAGAAGTTGAGGAAAGTTCAGATAGAAGTTGAGGAAAGTTCAGATATGGATGCAAGATAGATTGCATATAGATCATTCATAGCTGATGATGAATTTGTAAAAACCCTAGAGTTCAAGGCCTTGTTGTATAAGCAGCGAGGGAAACAAATAAGGGTATCAGTTGAAAATATAACACCAACTAATAAAGGATAGTTGTTGGCTAACCTAAAAGCAAGTGTGGATAGAGAAATGGAAGATATGACTCTTGAGAAAGAGAGAAAGATGGTAGAAGATGTAAAAGTCATGATTTTTCCTGGGTTAGATTTGAACTCTTCCTTAGTCTTTGATAGTTTCTTGAAGAACAATAATTCCACATATAAGCCCAACCCTGAAGGTGTGACAGAGATATATCCAGGATCCAAGTACAATCTAGATAAGGGTCACTCATGATTTGGGCCCTATATCCACCTCACAAGAAATTAGTTGTGATTAATACTGAAAATAATTTTGGGAATGTGATGACCTTGAATGTTGGGGAGGTTGATCCCATAACCACAATAGATATTGGCATTAATGCTGCTAAATTGAATAAAGCACAACTTCAGATGTTGATAAAGGAAAAGGAAATGTATAGAATGAGAATTGAAATATTACTTAGATAGAATGATCATTTGAAGGATATGGTGGGAATAACATTAGGACCCACTAAGCAATTAAATCATGGAGAGAGTTCTCATACAAAGGATCAGTGGGTAGGATCAAATGCATACTCACTGGGGAAATATGATGCACTCACTGCAATGATAAAGAAGAGGCAAGCCAACTTGATGACTTGGATGAGTAAACTTTGGGGAAAATTTTCAAAAAATTATGCTATAGAATGATAACGTGAGAGGATTGATGGGAGAATCCATGAGAAACTCCAAGAAATAAGTGAGAGAGATGTTCTAGATAATGCTACTATTGATATTGCCAATCATTTCATAAAGAGACATGAGGACTTTCAAGAAGAATCGCAAGGGGATGAAGAAGGGGAGATTGATGCCACTAAGAAAGGATTACCACAGTTGTTCAAAGACAAAGGATAATTTAAGGAAAATGACAAATGGATTAAGGAATGCGAGTCAATGTTGCAAATAATTTTGGAGGAAGCTATAGGAGACAATTCAACACTGGATGAGGCTTGTGAGTAGAGCTAACAGATAGCAATTTGGAATGCACTTGGAGATGCCAACACACATGCATGTCAGGATTACATTGATCATTTGTCAAAAAATAATTTATGGAAAAATAGAGCCTAATCTCTAGTTCATTATTGTTATTATACAAAAAAAATTCTAAAAGGATGTGTCCTTTCATACTCTGTTATATTTATACCTATTCTATATGATTAGGAGAGATATAGATAGAAAAATAGGGAAAGAATGTTGTAGATAATTTTGTAGTGATTTTTTCATAAAAAAGAATTAGATGCATGCATGAAATTCAATGAAGTTAATGAAGATATATGAAATTGTGGCCTAATCTTTGGTATCAGTTGTTTGTGGAATTTTACAGTTATTTGATTGTCTCCATTTTTATGCTTTTCTATTATTCAAATTGGTATATGAAGCATATATCTAGTTTGTCAATACTTATTTGTTGTACTTGTGTGATGTGATCATTTGGTTCTTTCAAGTAAATATTAAATCCATATAATCATTCACAAACACTGAAGATTATTAATTTGATCAATAAGAAGAATCAAATAATTAGGGTTGCCATCCTATCTCAAGTAGAGTTTGTTAGCAATTTACTTGCACATTTATACAAGTTATAAACCAAATTTATGTTTCAAATAGTTTGAATTATTGCAATCACATATTACACCTTCCTAGATCTTCATTAGACTCCATACACCCAACAAGGCACTAGTCTCATATATTTTACCTTTTAGATTAATCCACATTATTTTTACATTTGTTAACTGAACATATCTCTTTCATATTGCTCACATAATTTATGTTCGAAATGGATTGCATCTATTCACTATAAAATTATCATTGTGAATAGATTGTTGCAACAAAACCAAGTCATTTAAGTTTGCTCAAGTAAATATAGGTACACCCACCTAATTTTAGCAGTTCCTGAAGAGTAGAAGGTCTAACCCATCCAGCCTTGTATGTTACCCTGAAATGTATCAAGATCTTGGCAACCTCTTGAGGCATTCATCCCATAGTTTTGAGAGCTAACACCAGGTTGGGACCTCAATGCCTCTTTAATTTCTGATAGTTTTTTGAAAATAAGGAAGAAGAATACAAGTTAAACATAGAAGGTGTGAAGGAAATTTACATAGGGTCAAGATTCAATCCTGATGAAAATTCAATGTTGATATGGGCACTATACCAACCTCACAAAAATCCAAAGACCACTGATATTGAAAAATCCTTTGGACACATGATGACCCTTAAAGTTTGGGAAACTAACCTTGTGGCTTCAGTAGACATGGGCATAAGAATTTCCAAGTTCAACAAGGCACAAATAATACAAAGAAATTATTACAAAATGAAAAGTGAAAAATCAGATTTGGAAATTACTTCCATGAAAGATGCCAGAATGAAGATCACCTCTAGAACTGATATAGAGTGGCAGAGTGAATATGAGCAATTGCAAGAAGAACATCAACAACTGGTAGAAAAGATGAAGTACCTTCAGTTTGACACTGTGGCAATGATGTTGCGCAAGAGCTTTACAAACCTGAAGATATGCCTTGATGATTTTTGGCATGTTCACAAAAATAACTATGAAGCCATTCTTGTGCATGGGAGAGTGAAAAATAGATTGGGTACTAAGAGACATGATATGCAACTACATGAGGGATCTGACACCAATTCCATCTAAGCCATTGACACAATCATGAGAAAGCATGACAAATATGATGAAGACTTACACCTAGAAAACACAGGGTTTGATGATACTTTGAAGTTGGGATTACCCAAATTATGTGATAAGAACATGTTTTTGAAGGAATGAGATGATTGGATGGATGAATGCAATAGGATACTTGAAGAAGCATTGGATACAATCAAAGCAGAAGGGATATTGTTGGATGGAGCATGCAAACATATGGAATTGATGATAAAAACTTGAATATGAAGCCCGAAATGGAGTGCATGATGCGGATACCCATACCTTGGAAGAGTATAAAAAACATCTCTTAGTGGCTAAGTCAATGTTAGGAGAAGATTAAATTTCTTTATAAGTTTCATTAAGATCAATAGTTTAATTATTTTCCAAAAGACAATATGAAGAGACACCTTTCTTGTGTCTTCTTCTTATATATATGAAATTCAAACTGTAATATTTGATCATCAACATTTTTTTAAGATTTTAATACTTTTTGTAATGCCCCACCACGCAACCCTAGGGGAAGTTGCAATTTACTACTCAAACGAACTAATTTTTTTTTAAATAAGAACAATTAATATGCAAGTTCACTAACCATTTCCAACCAATCCCCTAAGGTTACGAGACTGAGTTACTTAAACCCAAACAAGAAACAAGAATTAACCATAACATTTACATACTTAACAAATAAAGTTCACATACATTCCATACATAATAATTTACATCAAATAATATGAGATACCACTTGATGCCAAATAACAATTAATTTACAACAATATTACAATACTCATTCCCCGAATGAGATCAATCCAATAAACATGATTACATATTACAATTTCCACCTCGATAACAATGAGGGGTAATGAAATACAATCTACAACTGAAAGGATAAAGCATGACTTGATACAGGATCCCATGAACTCTCCAACTGGAAATCTCATCCACACGAACAAGAAGACAACCCAATGGATTAAGATGCACGTTCCACCCAACTGTGTGATACCCGAAGGCTCACCCCCTGTGCTAGGAGATAGTAACTAGGAATTGCTAAACAAGAACATCTACCTATAGACACAAGTTAAAACATAACTGAACTGAAAAGGATACAAGTACAACATCACTTAACACAAAAGTTACAATGCTTCCAAAGAACAATGATCATGTACATCATTTGTACACCACACAATAACTAACTAACTGCTGACGTAGGAAGAGTGTCATACATAAATTTCCATGAGTTACCCTAGCTCAACCTTCCTAGGCTACCAGACCCCCATCTTGGGTTACCTTGGCTTGCCTCTACCGGCCGCAAAACCCTCATGCAAAACTATGCATCTCATCTCATCTCAAGCCTTATCAACCACATGCTTCATGAGAGAGGCATTCATTATCTTTATTAGTGTGAAAGATCCCCATTAATTCTTTTAGATTATCACTTGATTAAACCCTAGGTGAGTTACCCTGGCGCCCCTTTGTGTGTCGGACCCCCACAAAGAGCCACTCTCCTATCGAAAACACAACCACGGTACAAAACCACAATCCAATGGGTATACTTGATAAGATGAACTCTCCAACTAAGGAGGCAACAAGGAAACTCACTCCAAACACTGGAGGAAACAAAAGTACAAAATCCACTCCTTCCAAAGGAGGCACTAACCATCCCCGTTCGAGAAAACTGGGTATGACAACAGGTTACCACTACACACAATTCCCAAGGAAAAACAGGGGTTGACAACATACTACAACAACCCCAAGGAATTAAAAACCCCTTCTGGAAGACTTATATAAACAATGTCTCAATTGCCCCACTCCAAGAATGAACACCACACATCGTAAGGAAACATTTCAGGCAACCTAATAAACTAATGTTAGGGTTTCCTAAACCCAAGCCAAGCACTGATATAGTAAATGAAATTAATTTAAATAATTAGCATTATTTGCACACACTTAAAAATAATCAAATCACGTTGACGACATTAAAGAATTTAAAACTAATCATTTAATTCCATATATTCAATCATACATAATGACTAAAACCATATTATTAAATAGAATCATTTGATTATACATCAACTCTTTAAATAAATCATTTGATTAACAAAGTCAATTCATTACTAATCAATTATCAAAAAAATAATCATTTTAAAATTCACAATTTTAAATATTTGCCTTATTTAAATAAATAAATAGCTTTAAAAATATATATATATTTTTCTATTTCAACTAATAGAAAAAAAAATCCTCATTAATTAAATATATATAATATATATTTTTCTTTCTTTTAAAAAAAGAAAACCAAATATTTATTTAAATTAATATATTATATATATAATGTATATATAATATTTAAATTTTATATATATATAATATATAATATACAAAATATAAATAATAAATAAAAACTAAAACAAAACAAAAAAAAATGAAATTTTAAAAACAAAACAAACAAACCTAATTTTTAAGGTTGTGCAACCCAGAATAGGGGATGCAGCCCCTGCTGGGCTGCGCAGCACCCACACAGGGTGGCTGCATAACAACCTCCCCTTCATGGGGATGTTGCCTATGGGGGCAGCACTGGGCACTGCCTCCACAACTAGCGCCTCCATATGGGGGCGGCTGTGGGGTAGCCCCCACCCCCAAATTTTTTATACAATGTTTTTTTATATAAAATTATATTTAAAAAAAATAAAAAAATACAGTCCCTTGTTTTGGTTCTTTCTAGAACGAAATCTAAATAGGGAAAATAATTTTATTCTATTGTTTTATAAGAACTCCATGGCTTTAATAAAAACTAAAATCCATTTCCCAGCCCAAATAGGGCAAAATCTACAGAAAATGAAAACACAGCAACATTTAAATTTCATAAAGAACATAATGAATAATTTTCCAGATTCACAAGATTTTCTAATTTCCCTTTGTTTCTTTCAAATTTCCATTGTTAAAATAGAATATTTCAATTGCGAGTTTTGATTTCTCAACAACAATCTATTTCATTCTTAAGATTTAATCAAGATTTCAAACAAAGAATTTGCAAACAAGATTTAAACTGAAAATACAAATTTCTTACACAAATAAATAAAGAAAACCTGAGATCTGAAGCTTGAATGAAGAGTTTGAGAAGGAAGATGAGGTGCAAACTCCAACTCGTACAAAGCTTTTCCAGATTCCAAATTGCATCCAAGCCTTTCCAAATTCTCAAATTACATCCACAAAACTTGAACTCTTCTCCCAATTTTCCCACAGCCAAAAAAACCAAGAATGCAAAACCTCCTTATTTTCTTCCCCAAATTTGGTCAATATCCTCAAAATATCCCATCCACCAAAATTTATTGCAACTTTGGGGATATTTTCCATTTTTTAAATTTAAAACAATTTTACTTCCAAATTGAAATTTTATGCATTTTTGAAAATTTCCTTTTAAACAAAAGCATTCCAATTTTGCAAAGAATTTACTTTAATCTACAATTTCAAAAAGTGAAATTAAAAACACATTTTCATTTATTTATTTATTTATTTTAATTTAACTCTAACTATCAAAACATGACTTTTACTTTTATTTTTAATTAAATCTTAATATACAATCATGCCAAAACAACTATCTCATTTAATAAATCACCATTAATCTAATTAATCAATAAACTCAATCTAATTTTATTAATTAAATCAAATCAATCAATAAATAAATAACATTTCAACATTGCAACTAAATACATTTAAACATCATTATAACCACACCCGCCATTTAATAACCTTTAAAATATGAAATTAAATAAATACTCAAGGTGAAAAGGACCAAATTAAAACAACCAACCCTACAACAACTCGATGACACGGTATGACTAGGGTGACAACTTGGAACGGAAAACCTAGCTACTATCTCCCAATCAATTTCCATTGGTCAATGGAGATGCTCAAACCTGTGAACCAGGTGGAGTCGATGTCATGTACCTATCAACCTGTGAACAAAGAGTACATCGAACATGCATAGATATATAATATGATCAAACACACCGTGAAGAGGAAATCTCATAATCGTAGGGCGCTCACAAGCGAGTGATACAATCTCATCCCCTTCACCAATACACAATTATTAACTGATGATTCTAACATCAATAATATGATCAACAACATAAAACATCATTAAATCAAATCTTCTATGTTAATCCAAAACATGCCATAAGATAACATCATAATAAAATAACATCACATCAAAATATAACATTCACATCATTTAACAATTGTGATCAAAACTAACCAAGTTCCAAATTCACATCAAAACAGAAAAAACATAACAAGGAAGAACACTACCGAACAAAAGAGCCAAAACAGGGGGGTGTTACACTTTTCAGCAGTGAAAGACTTATTTTCTAGAGTAATACAATACCAGTACTTTTCTATTTGTGTGTGGAAGATTCTTTCATTTGGACTAGTTCTCTATTATTTCTTTTCAAGAAATTGAAGGAAATGTAAAATGTATTCTAATTAATCTCCATGATCATCTTATAATTACCTCTCACTTTCCTCAATCTACCTTTCCCCATTAGGTACTCCCCTTTGAATTAATGGAGTTGGGATCTCAAATGCAATCTACATGGATCTTTGTTGCGAACTTAGGAAGATATTTAGTAATGTACACCATGGTCTGGTATACCACAAATCCCTCCACCATAGAACCCTCAGGATGTGATCTTTTTCTAACCAAAGCCTTCAAAAATTTCAAGTGCCTCTTAACCATCCACATTGACCTTGTGTGTACAGGTCCACACAATTCAATCTCCTCAACTTCGTGTATGAGGTAGTGTTCTTGTGCATTTAAAAATGTCGAAGGTAGACACTTTTGCATTTCACACATTAGATAAGGAACTTTTCTCCTCCAATACTTTATATCTTCTTTATGGATTTATTTAGATGACAACCATCTACAAGTGATTCAAGGCACAAATATATTAATGAGATTTAATATAATGTAAAATATATTACATAACAAGTAAAATAAATGGAAAATATAAGGTCTATACACTGAATTGAAAAAATATCACTACTTACCTCATGTATTTTCCAAGATCATATATAACTTGCTTGACATTATCGTTGAAGTTGTCTATGAGAGATATAGATAGAATGTACTGCAACAATTATAAAATAATCTTTTCATTATTTTTCTAAAACTAATAAACATAATACACTGAAAAGTACATGCAGTATACAAATATATATAAAATATACTAGAATAATTACCTTAATGAAGGTATGCCAATCATATGTTTTCATCCCTAACCTAAATTCACCTTTCTTTGTTATGATATTGTTTATGTTCACGAAAAATCTTGTGGGAATTCAAATTTTTCATATGACTTCTTTTATAGAATTGCTTTGTTTCTCCATTAATAACCAAGGAAGGGTGCTTATATTAATTTGGTCTCCATTTTTTTTTAATTGAATGACATTTTTCATTGCATGATTGGCTTCCTAAATGTCACTACAAATTTTGACAAATTTTTCTTTGTCATGCCCTCCATGTAATATTTTCCATAACTTTTTTGTTATATTTTTTTCCCATATGAATTGTATCAAACAAGTGCACAATTTGTAGTTGCTCATAGTAGGGAAACCTACTAAATTGTCTAGGATAACTTTTCAGTCCCTATGGAAGCCGACCATTAATTCCTTGACGACTTTCATGAAGCATATAAATTAAACAAATTAACAATGACAATCATTGTCTATTACAGCATGAGTAAACAAAACATAATATAAAATAATAAATTCCAAACATATCATATATGATAGATAAACAATTTGATCCAATGTATAACCTTGATGATTAATTCTATTGTATTCTAACTTCCATAGGCGAGGTGTCATTCTAAATGGTTTTGATGTAGTCTCTTCTTTCCCATTGAAAATATTTTTTTCATAGTTCGATACTTATGACTATTGTGGAGGAAGTTCCTATACTCATCAAACACCTACTTTCCTAAACTTGTTGAATGATGAGATTTCATGTTTGGACCACAAACTAGACATGCAAATTTTCCCTTTGTTTGAAGACCTGCAAGATCATATATAATTGGATTAAATATGTTAATTTTTATAAATATATATAATGAATAGATTATTTAAAAACATGCATGATATCTACTTCATAAAATTAAATATTGTTAAAGTGCAGTCAAACATTATAACATAACACAAAAATGTGTTAGCCCTAGGGCATCATGAATTGTCCATACAAGCATTGCATGGAATTGAAATTGTCTTTGTCCTATTGGTCTAGAAACATCATACATAGTGACGCCATTCCATAACTTTAGTAACTCATCGATAAGAGGATTGATATATACATTCATATCTTTAACTCGATACTTACTTAGTTGAATGAACATAAATATTACATAATTATTATACCCATTTTATTGCAATATATATAAATTAATGTACATGACTATTAAATGAAAAAAATATAAGTCATTATGCAACAAATAAGACAAATGAGATGCTACTATGTTAAAGAAAATTGATGTAAACAAATACTTGGAATAATCATTGCCAACATTATGTGCTCCCTCTTTATTGACATCCATGGAGGAATGTTATTGTTGATAACAAAAATAGACCACATTGAGTAAATAGATCTCAGCTCTCCAAATGGATTGACACCATCCACTACCAATGAAAGCCTAAGATTATGAGGTTCTCCTTTAAAGTGTGGCCATTTTTCCTCCATGTCCCTAAATGTAGAATCATCCACAGGCATTCAAAGAATGTCATCTCCACTTCTATTCCATGCATGGTAATCCATAAATTGCGGTAAGCTTTAACACCTAAATAATCATTGCATACATGGAGTTATGGGAATATAGTGAAGAACCTTGTGAGGCACCTTTTTTGTTAGTTAATCTTTTTGATATCTACTGATATGAAATTCTAGGCATTCTATTGCAAATTCATGTTGTTTATAATATATAATATGATCATTAGGACATGCATGTATTGGTTGATGCTCCATTCCAATATCTTTCATAATGGCAGATAAATCTCGATATGAGCGAGGTAAAATATTTGATGGTGGTAACAAAAATTCATCTATCAATGTACAACAAAAAAATAATTTGTTAATATAAATAATATTAATGGTACATATTTCATCCTTTATTTACTAGTGATGAACTAATTAAGAACAAAAATAGATGAAAAAAGATGGCATATATGACAAACCATAACATCCATGAGACTGCTATGTTGGATAAACCATTCATAACCTTCAAGTTCACCAGCAACAATACAACAAAGAGAAGAGTTGTTTGGGAGCCTTCATAAAGGGGCTTGTATGCCTTCTCAAGTATGGATAAATCATGAACATCATCAAAGTCATCTAGATCATCATGATCAGCTACACCACTAAATGTGTCACAGATCAATGTATTTGTACCATCATCTTCTACTGTGTTTTCTGGCGCATGATCATCTTCTTCCATAGGATCATCAACTTCATCTTTGATATTCACAACTCCACGTTCCTCCGCTTACAAAACCACATTCTTCAAGCTATGATAATCCATATCATGTTCCCTAGGGTGCCCCACCTTTATAGTAATGATTGACACAAATAAACAATGATCATGATCAAGTGATTATATATATATATATATATATAATGTTAAAATAATATAAACATTTACAAATTCAATTGATATAAAGACATATAATGAAAAAATTACCAATGGAAAATAATCATGCCCCCCTTCAACATGACCATGCTTCCTACAATGTTTCTTAGCTGTTGTGATTATTTAAGTGTTCTTGTCTTTAAGCCCTTGCAGTTATTGCAAGGACAATAACATTTCCCATCACCCTTTGTTTTCAATCTAGCCCACAATCTAGCAAGTGTCTCTTCATTTTTTTTTCACTAATATTATCTGACATGATTTTTTTTTACCAAGCTTGAATATTTAGATCTTCAAAAAAATATCAAACTCACACTCCAATATTTTTTAATCATAGAAAGGTAACAAAATCTAATAGTTTTGATATTTTGCACCAAAACAATTCGGCCTATAAACTCCACAAACTGTCACAAGTATAGAAAATTCACAAACTTATAGAAAAACACTATCACAAGTATAGATAAATTGTCAAACTCACTTTTATTTATTAAAAAATCATTCATTGGAACCCCAACGAATGCTAACTATATACCCATCAACCCACAATTTAAGGAGGCTAATCGTATGTCAGACCAAAAATTGATGGAAGGGGATGGTTGACTTTAATTAAGTGTATGTCGAAATACTGACGAAAATCACAGAGCATCACAATTTCGATGAACGTCGAGCATAAATTAAAAAAAATTTTAAAAAAATCACATTAAATACATAGGTAATCGACGATGCATCTAATTATACATCTTTTGTCAGAAAGTTTCATCATATTTTGCAGTAAAATGAGTTAGTGAATGGAAAAAAATTAGAGGAACAAGGAAGAACTAGAGAACAAGGATGAATAAAAAAACCATGTATCTGCATCTGGTGCAAATACCTCTTCCAAGTATTGAACCTAGTAGTAGTTTTAGGAGGAGCAATCACAAAAAATATAATAAGCCCTTGATATATGATGTGTCTTTCAATGACACAAGGATAAGTGATATTAAACTTTATTTTGAAGGTATTGGATAAAATCTTAGCAACAAAAAGAAAATTAGGAAAGTTGTGCAAGTCTTCTTGGTTTACAGTGTATCTGGCAACTCAAAAGCTAAAAAAAAAACAAATACAAAATTAGGGAAAAATAAGATGAATTTAAGAAAACGACCATCACTTGGAGGAAAAGGAAGATTATGGAAATGATTTTTTTGAACCAAGTTTCAGCACAAAGGAATTTTCATTCAAAAATTGATTTGATAGATTCATCTAAGGGGACGTTACTGACAGAGTAAATTATTGGTCATGATGTCATAAGCCATAAATTACTTTTTATGATAAAACCGTAAAAGTGACAAGTTAAATAAGGAAGTTGAATTGTCATTCTTTGTGAGCTAAGGAGTAAATTGTAGCTGAGAGATAAGGAGTTAGGGTTGTGGAAAGAAAATGTACATAGAACAAAGCTGAAACAATGGAGTCAAAGGAAATGGTTCTATTTTATCCATGCAACAACGAATTGCAAAAATTAAGTAAGTTATAGATCGATGAATTTAACCATGAAAAGATTTAAAAATTTGAAGGTTTGGTTTTAGTTGAGCAAATGCAAAAATTCAAGAGTCTAGGCAACAAGGGTTTAGACATTTGGAGAAAATTTCCATAATTTTTGGATGTAGACACTGTTCGGTTTTCCCTAAGCAGAATTCAAGGTGATCAGATGATCTTCAAAAAACCCTATGGGATTACAAAGGAAGCAATTGCAACAATTATAGGATTATGTAATAATGGACTCATTTCACTAAAGAATTCAATGAAGAAAAAAGAGGTTGAATCCCTAACTAGAGTGACAGGAGACCAAAGGGAACTTCAAATTCATACTATAGTCGACTTTATGATAAGACATGTGGGGGTATGTGCAAGATCATGATGGGCCAAAAAGTGGCAATATGATGGGTATGTGGCTGATGACTTTTTTTTTTACCCAAAATTGATGAAATGAAAAGGGTTTTTAAAAGGAGATTCTTAGCTTTCCACCAATATAAATTATGCTTTACTTTGAATTTAATAAGTAATTATTATTCATTTTCTATTCAAATTATGACTAAAGTCTTGATTGATAGGCTAATTGAAAAACATCTATAGCTTTCAAGTATCACATTTTTGAATCCAAAATATGTGTCACATTCTATGCTTCCCATACTATAGGATTAAAAAATAAAAATTGAATTTCATGAAGTTTTGACCAAGTTAAGGTGGTCAAACATCGATTTTTATATTTTCTAAAAGTTGTAATAAAAATTCATAATTAATTATTTACTTGGAAAAAAATTATAAAAAAATATGCATCACATTGGGACATGAGTCCTCTACTTATATCTAAAATATTATAAAATATATTATCATTTTATTGTGGTTAGGGTGGTTTGATACCTACTTCTTTTTTTCCCTGAAATTTAAATACTGCATTGAAATTTCAAATTTCCACCAAATAGTTTTTCCTTTTTAAACAAACCTAGTAGTTTAGAAACTAAATTCAATTTGCTACAGATTCTATTCTTACACATTTTTGAAATAATATATATAACCTATTCAAATTTTTACGTCAAGTTGCCTAACTCTAATTTTTCTAATTTTTTTGCCATTTAAGGGCCTGTTTTTTCCATGATGATCCTGCACATACTCGTGGCATATGACATTTCATATAAGATTTATTTCAAAAATAGGGAAGGTTTGATGTTGGTGATTGTTGTTTACATTGTAAATGAAATAGTTGAAAAGAATGAGGATTTTGACTTGTGTGAGTTATTAATGAATCAATTAATGGATAGCATTACTATGACAAAGGAAGACAATTACCCTTTTTGTTTTGGATCTCTAGTTATATGTTTGACGATGTATTTTTTGACGTCATTACCATTGCAAGAGAATTTTATGTGGAAGTTAGTCACACCAGTTGGTAAGCAGGTCTATCGGTATCTAGAATGTCTATCAGAGAAGGAAAAAATTTGTAAAGAATATTTTGAAAAATAAATAAATGAATGGAGTTATAGTATAGTTTCTAATCCTGTTGGGACATCTGAGGTAGGATCTTCCTCCTGGGAGGGGAAGGAATGAAGAATCACTTCAAGTTACCCTCTAGAAATAAAGAAGCTAAAGACAAAGGAGAAGAAAGAAGAAAAGGACATAGATATTATAGAGTAAATTGATCTAGTATCAACAAATGATGATGAAGAATATTTTACTAAAGAGAAGGTGTTGAAGATTCTTGTGCAATTTGATGCACTAAAGAAGATTGGAGATGTCTAGTTGTCCTAACCAACATATGAACAAGATGAGATCACAGATGCCTTGGTTATTTATATAATTCATAATCATATCTATCTAAACGAATTGACAAATTTATTACCAGAAGTATTGATTGAGAAGATTGAAGGTAGACTAAAAGTACTATCACCAAGGGAAATAGAATAAAAATATGAGATTTAGTTGGATATTGAAGAAAGATGCAGAAATGTACAAAAGAGATTGATTGAGAGCATAAATGAATTGAAGACTTGCATCAAAAGCATAAACAGTGTGTATAGGTATTGTATTTGGTGGCCTCTACTATAAAAAAATACAAAGAAAAAATCGATGCTATTGAGCTTGAGCTGGATTCTATCAGAAAAAAATATAATATCCTTAATGATAGGGATGGGGTGTAGAATAAAATGATCAATTCCTTACAGTTTGAACTTACAAACATTATAGTATAGGGGGATAGTATTGTGAAGGAATTTTCAAAATTCAAAGAGATAATTGAATTGAGATTGGAATAGCTTTCGAGTCTCCGGATGGAAGTTGAGAAAAATAAACAAAATATCACTATCCTAGATACTCTTCTAGAAAAAAATGATTTGATAACGTGGAACAAAAACATTTGTGTAAACATCAAAATGGCAGTGGATCCTTGAAAGACATTTCTTTCAGAATTAAAAGAAAAATACAAAGATATATTTTAGGCATGGAAGTATTGAGGTAAAGAAAAATTTATTATACCACTTTTTTTGAGTCTATTTTTCAGTAGAAAATTTTGAAGGGGAAGATAAATCTTTGTTTTCCATTGATGCAAAAGGGGGAGAGAGAGAACATGTAAAAAATGGAAATCATTTTAGCTCAGCAAAAGGAGAAAACTACAAAGGATGTTGTTGTTGGTTTTTCACATCTTTTGTTGCCATCAATGACAAAGGTGGAGATTGTTGGAAATTGGATTGCATCAATTTGTTTTCATTGATGTAAACACAATACCAAATGTATGAGGCATTTATCAGAAGGTATTCCCTATCAAAGATGTTCTTTATCAATGATCCGATGTGTTGTTTTTTGGGTCCAGATTCCACCTCAAGACAAGGTATGAATTTGATATCTTAACTATGTCATTATGATTCACTCAGATAGTTATATTTAGGATCTTGAGATGTTTTGTGTTCGAAGTAGTAAGTTATTGATGATAGAGTTCAAATCTGTACACTATAGTGATGGTAGTATGATGAGAATCTAATTCAGAAGTTGTTTGGCCATTTGAAGCTTTTATTTTTTAGGTCCCAATCTTGGCTGACCTAACACAAGTTATGTATTAAGAAGATTGAATCTACCTTGGGAATGTTTTTATAGATCCTAGCTGACCTAATATGATGTACTACATGAATCTTATATAATATTTTTTGAAGTGAAGAAGTGTAGAGGTGAGAGAGTGAGCAAGAAGTGGTTGTGTAAAGTATGGATGTGAAAAGGATTAAGAGGTTTGTAATTATCTAAGCCTAAAATGGTTATCAGTTGTGGATTAGTGAAGGTTAGTTGAGCAACAACTATGTGAGGTAGTACTTCATATTCTAAACTTCATTTAGAAGTGAATTCAACACAAGGAAGGTGTATTCCATTGGTTCACACTTTGGTAGTGAGCCATAACTTTTATATTCTTGCAAAAAGCCATCTTTTGTATCTCTATGGTAGTGAGCCCTATGGGTTGTAGCCTTGTTGGACAATGAGTCCTTGTTCTAGATAGTGAGTTCATATTTTAGGCAGTGAGCCTTTTTGTACTTGATTTTTATATTCTCTATAGTGTGATTTAATCCTCACCCAGGTTATTCCCTCATTGGGTTTTCCACATAAATATGGTGTTATTGAGTTTATGTGTTGGATTTGAGTTTCTGCATTTGTATTTGATGATTAATCATTTAAGCAATATTAAGTATTAGTTCTAGTGATTGAATTAAAGGTTTAATTCTATGAAAATTGATTCACCCCCCTCTCAATTGTCCTATTCAACAAACACATGGGGTTTGTAGAAAATATCAATGATATTTTTATTCCAAAACTAGATCTAGAGTCAATGGAACTTGAAGGTTGGTAGCATGGATACATTTACTCAATATTCTAGAGAAAATACACTCTTTGTAGAAGTGTGTTGAAAGTTTATGAATCTTTGTGATATCTTAGATAATAAAAAGTTGCTAGTGTCAAGAATTAATAATTGCATTTAATATGAAGTGACTAGGTTTGGAGTGAATCATATTTAGTTCCTAATTGATCAAATTGATTTCATTTGAAAAATATCAAGTGTATGCAAGGGCTATGGAATTGGAGAAGGTTTTCAACAATTTGTGTGAAAACCCTAATGGTAGTTATTCATAGATATTTCTATGGCTTTCTTGTAAAACCCTAATGTTTAAAAAAGTGTTATCATGGTTACACCAATTATCATTGATGTTGTTGAGAACTCAAGGCCCAAATACAAAAATTTCCATTCAAATCTATGGAGGTCTAGATAAAGATGGTGTGTTTTCAAAAGTTCCAATGGATCTTGTGTACTAGTACAAAGATATAAGGATTTACCTTCATGCCCAATTGAATGATATTAACCATACCTCCTCCTCTAAAGTGGTCCAATATGAGATACTAATTGAGAATGGTGCATACAAGCTAGATTTTGCAAATATTATTTTGAAAGGGTTGGACATTTGAAAAGACTTTCTAGAATTTTATAAAAATAAGGAATGGGTAAGAAATATCTTGATCCGCATTCATGAGAATTTCATTTGGATAGAAAAATTTACAAGATAAAAAAGGATTTAATTATAGTAGTTACTAATCTTTGTCCCTCCAGACTAGTCCCAGTGCTAAAAATCACTAAAGAATGAAACAGTCATGGAGCTCATCGGTGAAAAATTTGATAAGAGAACCTTAATGGTAAAATATATAATTGGTCCCAATGTCATGCATGCATCATTAGGGATTACATATAATATTTAATTCACAAGAAAATAAGGGTCTAACACCATCACTATAATTCACATCACACATCATATCGTAAAAGAAGGTGCAAAATTCGATCTATTTGAGATGTTGAGAGAGTAGCTAATAGAGAACCTAAGTAGAACAAAAGAAACCAATTAGAATTTCAAGTTTGGTTTTTTTATTATATGTCTTAATTTCTTCTTTTTGAATGAGTTACCTTGTTTTAAGGGTGAAATTTTGGATAATTTCACTCTAGTAGTAGCTTAGATCAAACAACATATAAAAAAAAATAGAATGAGCAAGCATATACTACTTTCTATTGGGGATTTAAAAAATTAAAATTAAAAATGAGATGTAAAGTAGATATAGGATACCATCTAGTTTGGTTCAGAAGTATGAAAGTGAGATAAATTTTATGGTAAACAAGGATCATTATTTTGTGGAAGAAGTGGAGCCCAAAACCTCATGGATAGTTGAACTACCTTATGAGGTTGAGAATAAATTTGTACAAGCTTATATAGATATTATGTTGTGAAAACCTAAGGATCCCAAAGTTAAAATATTTGGTACAAATAGAGAAATTATGTATGAGATTTACTAGAAGCAAAGAGAAGAAGCTAATGAAAAGAAAGTGGAAATAGTGTTTAGGGAGATGGGTGATCCATGATATTCAAAGATAAAAGATAAATACGAGCTTCATAAGATATTGGGTACTTTTTAAATGGCTACATCTAATATCCCTACGAAGGTTTCCATTGCCAAATTTATTCCTCCAGAATCCAGTCAAGGTCTAAGGAGATTTGATAGATCCTCTCCTACTATTACATCTATTCCACAACCCACTGAGTCTACACAAAAAACAAGTAGGAAAGGAAAAAAAATGTTTATAACCTCTCTAGAGAAAAAGGCCACTGAGGCTAGGATTTCTACACCTAAATGAAAGGAAAAGAGAAGAGAGACAAATCAGAAAGAATTAGATAATGTTGAAGAGGTTAAAGAAGAAGATATTTCCTTGCAAAAGAAGAAAGGAAAGAATATTACAAAAGAGGAAGCTAATAAAAACCCTCTAGTTACACATGAACCCCTTAATTTTGGGGCCATCTTGAATGAAATTACTGAGTATAGCCTATTGAATAGTACTATGGAGCTACATCTAGATGTCCCTTTAGAAGACAAGAAGACAATTGAGAAGGCTATCATTGAATACATGCTCATACAAAATATTACCTTCAGTGACATTATTGATAAATCTCTAGATAGTCTTGTTGAGGCTTTGAGACACATAGGAGAAGAATCCATGAAGACTAATGAAGAGATGAAACAATAGGAAATTGAAAATTTTGGGATATTTGTCTCCCAGGAAGAAAAATAAAATATTATCTAGAGACAAGCCAAGGAGCTCCACACTAAAAAAAGAATAGATCTACTGATGAGCATGGATGGAGATATCAAAAGGAAAATCTAGAGTGAGACTAAAGATGCCAAAATGAAAATCATTAATGCATTGCATAGTGAAGTTGATGTTGATCCACAAGTGCCTAATCTAGAAAGTAAAAATGAGAAAAATATATTTGGTCAAGAAGTACAAGGACCCTTTAGACTTGAAGAAGGAGAAGGTGTATTTTGTGTGCATGGAATAAAAATAGTCTCTAGCATAGAGATATAAAAAGAGAATGAAACAGAAGAAAATACAACCAATATCCTTAAATAAATGAAGAAGGTTGAGGTGACTTCTAAGGATCAAGTCCCTCTAGATAACATTATCCTACAAGATACACTTGATGTGTCTACTCAAGGTATATATCTATCTATCTTTGAGGGTAATGTGATAGATGGTGATGTATAAGAGAAAAATGATAAGAAAAATGAGGAGACTATTTCTCCAATGAATACTGGTGCATAATGTGTAGAAGATCAAGGTTAAGTAAGTGTCCTTACTCTAGGTAATAGTGTATCTAGCACTTGAAGAACATAGAATTCCTCCTCTAGGGAATCTAGGGAATGATAAGAAAGGGAAAGAGAATACCAAGGAAAAATTAGTTGAGAAGGAAGATGATTCTATGGACATAGGTTAGAGTTCTTCCTTTTCAGATTCTTTTAAGGACCTATAGGGATGAAAATGTTGTTCCAACTTGTGGCAACACCCTAGCTTCTATGAATTCCCACTCATAAGTGCCAAGTGGACTTATCAAACATTTCTCCCCTTCACAAGTTATAGCATGGAGATATTCAACATTCTTGTGCAAGGAAGGATATTTTGTAGGAACACATGAAAAAACTGAATTCATTGATGATGCAATAAATATTATTCATGAAGGTTTACTAGAGGTAAACATTGATGGGTCCTTGCCTCTAGAATAATAGTTAAATATTTTAATGGATTCCTTTAAAAATAATTCATCTCGAATGGAGCAAAAGGAAAAGAAAGACACTCTCAAAAAAGATAAAATACAAAAGTATGGATAATGCATCTAACTAGTGTGCCAATGCACACAATAAATTGTGAGAAAATATGAAGATGTTTAAAGAATGTGTGGATGAAGTTACTGATCTTTATCAAATTTTTTTGAAATGGAATTGTTCCACTGAAAGCATTAAGGATTAGATTGAATCCATTGAGTCATAGATAACTCAAATGGCTATGATATATGATCAGTCAAAGGAAAAGGATGGGACAAATAGAGCTCAAATTGAAATATTTATTTACAATTGTCATTGCTTTAAGACTAGAGAGAGTGAATAAAGAAGTAGTTTGGTCAATTAAGGGAAGAAATTAATATTAGACTTGCTTTAGTATCTAGGTTTCTTGTTGAAGAAGAGAAGGCTGAATAGAAAATGAAGGCTTCAAGCAATGTGGAGGAAGTTGAGGATTTGTACATGCACTCTAAGTGCCAAAATAATACTCACTTTAGAAAAAAGAAAACTAGGTTGCAACTTCGGTACAACATAAATTCATCTACAAGAATATTCTACCTTCTAAGGAAGGTGTAGAGATATAACTAAGAAAATTTTGTCTTTGTACAAGTTTTGTGGAGGATTACAATATATTTTTATAAAAAATATTTCTATATATAGAATCTATTTTTGAGCCATCTCTATCTCAAAGGTAGTATTTCTTAAAAAAATCATACAGTAAGGGGGAGTTTTTGGGCTAGAAAATATTATGTCATTTGCCCTTGATGTCAAAGGGGAAGAGAAGACTTGTAGATAAATGAGTGTTGGCATCAATGAGAAAGGGGGAGATTGTTGGAAAGATGTGTTTCCATTGATTTCAGCTCAAGATGTGTTGTAATTGATGCCAAATATGTATCTTGAAGCTTGTATATACTCTAGAGATAGTGCAAGTGCAAAGACATCTATTAATATAGTCAACAATGAAGTTAGATGAATGAATTATTATATAACTGTTGTCTATGAGTGATTCATAGGTTGGTACACCTATTCCAAGATGTTTCATGAATTCCTACCTTGACATTATTCCTATTTGGTGTACCACACATGGAAATATGTAGCAGAAGTTTTGTTAAGGAAGTCATAATGCATACTCTAAGGAAGAGTCATGGTATTTTGGTATGCATGCCTCCACAAAGAAAGCTTAATTTTTGTTGTTTAGAAGTTAATATGGTAGAGATGTGGAGGTGTTATATTCAAGAATTAAAGTCATTAAACCCTACACAATGAAACTCATAAGTAATAGAGTTTTGGTCTATGCTTTGGTAGAGAAAAGTATTCATAAAGGATTGATGGAATGCTCTACATTCCTTCAATGAGATTGATGTGACTATGCATACTTGGCAATATGCTCAAAAAATTGAATGGGCTCATCCTTTCAAGTCTCATAATTTTTTATGTTCTCCAAAATTGTAGTTTTTATATGATAGAGTTGTATAACTAGTTTCATGATGCTATGTTTTCAACAACTCACCATGTTTTTCTTCTTGCACCAACAAATAATGATTAGATAATTTAGAAGAAGGTTGAAGAGATATTGTTCATAGTCTACATTATTCACATTTTGGTCTGCATGGTGTTTTTGGTCTCTCCACAGTGTTGTCAAGTTGAATAGTTGATAGTTTTAGTGGTGTTAATGTTGTTTGGGCTAATAGGCTTATTTCCTTCATCTATAGTTGGTCTTGATTCAATTAATTTTTCTTTGGAGGATGTTTTGTGATGTGTTTGGGTCTTCTAATGTTGTGTGTTGATCCACAACTCTTTATCTCTTCATGATGCATTTAATTAGAGTTGACCTATGTGTGTCATGTACATTTCATCCAAAAAAAACTCTGGAGCCAATCTACTTGGGTTTTTGAGTTGTTGTGGAGTGTATTTATTGAAGATCAAAATAATTTGTAAAGTGATCAATTAATAGAGAATTTAGAATGAGTAGCATGCTGAATATGAAGTGTGTGAGGTTAGTATGATGGAGTAATTGTACAAAAAGGAACTACAACATCAACATAGGACAGATTCATTTTCTATAATAGTTCATGTTTGTATTGATCATTATAACTTTCATGTATCATGCTTTGAGATTGTGAGTCTTAGCAGGTCCTTGTATCTTTCCTTAAGGTTGTGCACCTTAGTCTACAATTGCATAGGTAGTGAGTCTTAAAAAACATTGTAATTTTTGTAAGCATTGAGCATCATATATTGTGAGTTAACTCTCATCATGGTTTTTCCGTCATTGGATTTTCCACATAAAAATCTTGGTGTCTTTGTGTGGTGCATGTTTTTATTTCTACTTTTCTTTTAGTTAAAGTGATGTGATGTTTTAATCTGTAAATGGGAATGGCTAATTTTTAATATATGCTAATCCACCCCCTCCTTAGCACTACAGTGTACTAAACAAAGAAACCATGAGAGGAATTTTTTTATAATTTCTTTTTGAGAAATTTGAGATATTATTTGTGTTCTTCTCCCTAGAGAAAAGACAATTGGATACACTAGGGTGAGTCATTTTTTTCTAGGACATAGGCTTCTATTTTTTTTCAATTATAATCATGAGGTAGTGATAGAATCACATCAAAAGGAGACCATGAACTAGTAAGAACATATAAGTTGTGGGTTCTAGTCTAATTATTTTAGGCCTCTTCAAGTTGCACTAAATGTCCCAAAAAATATTGATGGTAAAATAATAATAATCAATTTAAATGCATGGGTGTCAAGCATATAAGACCCACAATAATGAAAATATTTATAGGTGTTGGGTGTAAAAAACATTAATATTTGGAATTATAAATCTATGACCTTGCTTATTCTAACCTAAAACTAATATATGTGAGGAGAACAAATAAAAAATGTTGAAATTAAATAATAGGATTTAAATTATCATAGTCATAATAAAATTGCTTCTACACTTGATAGAGCTTCATATATCATGGTACTGTAGTAAGAAATGACCAAAAAAGGCACATATGTCCATCATAATATTTTTATGCACATTACTCTGTCAAAAATAATATAGTAACCTTATGTATAATGTCTCAAATATAGCTCATAGGTATATATGATGCAACATAGCCTAATGTTGGACATAAATATAGAGCCTCTTCTTTTTCAAATTCAAAATGCGTGACAAATACTTTCATAGATGAATATTTATAACTCAAATATGGAAAACACATGTGGTCTAAATGTAAGAATGTCACACATACAACTATTTATTAAATAATTAAAAATCCTTTACAATAAAATTTCCCTTTAAAATATAAAATAAAGCTATTGTTTACTAATAATATGTGTATAATATTAGAGTGTGTTATTCCTTTCCTATTAATTTGGTGGCTTGAATGCCCTAAAGAGTAGCTAAGAGAATTTTAGCAGAATGCAATATACCCGTAGTAATAAATTATATCACTATTCCCTTTGAATGTCATCTCTAAGTAGGCGAAGTATTTAATCCATGGATGAAGCCTCTAGAAATAAGTAATAGTTCATGAATACATAATAAATTGTGAAGAAAATTATATCTTTTAGCGATCGAGAACTAAAAATTATTACTTCCATAGTTCAGAATGAACTTTTTTTTCCACAAAGGAGGTATAGAGTTTAAAATTAAACTATGAAAAATTATCATAGTGAAGAGATACTAAGAGAAAACTTTGTGGCCATAGAACATTAGATGAAGTCTAATGAGGAAGATCGAATGGACCATACTACATTCTAGTATAAGGATTATCTATTTAATATTTAATTTTATGGGCATGACACATGGTTATTGGTAGACAAGTATCTAGTGAACCCTACCACAAGTGAAATTCAACATATAAAATAATGTGAAATAAATGGATGAATTGGAAAAATGGTTGGGCTTAAAAAAATATATTCACAAATTTATTAAAAGTCCTATTTATCTTCAAATATTATGGTTGTGTGATGATATAATGATACACACTCACCCATACTTTCATTTTTTCCAAGTAGTCTTGTATGCATAATGAAATTATAAAATTTCTTGAGGAAAACCATTATTTTTTGAGAAAAAGGTGTTGACAAATGTAAAATTGAATAGAGATAATACATAAGGTCATAAATTATAGTAAAAAGATCATGATAATAGCTATAATATTGCCTCTAAGTTCTATGACCCTTACAAATTTTTTGAATAGATTGATTTAGTACCTTACAAACTAGAACTTCCACTTTTATATTGTGTTCATCTTGTCTTCCATGTCTTTTCCTTGATGAAATTTCATTTCCAATATTTCACTAATCTAAGCCATTCTTCCTAATATTGATTCCAAGGGATCCATCATTCTTCAAATGAAAGTACTCTTGAATAAATCATCATGCCAACTTGACAACCACACACTCACTAATTTCCTTATCTAGTGACATGACATCCAATTTGAATATGCTACTTGGGAATCCTTCACCAAATTTAACAATGGTTTCCTTCCTTTAAATTTTTTAAGAAAAATCATCAAATTAGGTGGGGAGGGGATATGTTAGGACTGTTAGAGTAATAAGTTATTATGCTTAATTAATTACATCACATTGATTAATTAATTAAGTCACTTATTCCTCTTTATTACTTAAGCTAAACTTAGGCACATTAATAATTAATAATTAATTATTAAGTGTGCACACTAGGGTTTCATTTAGGGTTTCCCTTTTTAGGGTTTCTTGATCTCCTTCATAAGGATTGATCATTTTGTAATAATTGATTCTCTTAATGCATTTTTACTGAGAGGTTTACAGAACATTGTTTTTGGTTCTGCATGTCTTTTGCATGTGACAGGTATTCATTTGCATGCAGGTGATCTTGGATTCTAACATGGTATCAGAGCTCCAGACCTGCAGCTGCTTGTTCGTGATCTGAAGATATGGCCTCTTCATGAGTTTCAGGTGCAAGGGTTTCCACATGTAATTTTTTGATTGGATCTGGGGGTAGCCTAAATTTCTGGGCATTTTGGGACAAAACGGACCTCACCATTGAGTCCGCAGCGCCCAAAAACCCCCATTTTCATATAAAATTTGTCTATTTTGGTGCAAGTTGGTCGAGAAGGCAAAAAAAATTTCTCTGAGGGGCCGTACGGCCTCCCCAGCACGCGGATTGAGGCTCGAAAAATTAAAAAAAAGGGAAAAAACGTGTTTTTTTTGGGACTCGAGCTGCGCGTCCAGTGTTGAAGGGGTCCGCCGCCCAGTGGCCACCGGGCGGCCACCCAAACGCCGCCGCCGGCTCACTCCCCCACCAATCCGCCGCCGACCACCGCCAGCCCCTGCGGGCTTTATCACTGCAACCCCCGGTCATATGGAGGACTGGGGGCCCTGCATTAAACCGCCGACCAGAGAATATTCGCAGGGATTCTGCTGCCGAAATTCAGAATATTCTCGCCGATTCAGCATATTCCAGCAGGAAGGCATATTCCGGCAGCCAAAAATTTTTTGTAGGGGGAGATTTTTCCGCCGACGGCCCCCAGGCCGTCAAATTTATGCTCGTGAACTACTGACGTCAGCATGACGTCAGCGTACGGCGAGCCCTCATATGCCCCCTCCTAACCCTAGTTTGTCCTAAAGAAGCAGATTTTTTCTTTTGGCCATAACTTGGGCATACGGTATCGAAATCGGGCAAATGAGATATCACCGGAAAGCTGGTTCCGAGCACTTTCCAGTAGTGCTATTTATTTTTAAGTATTTTCCTGTTTTTCTGCATTTATTGCTATTTGAAGTTAGATGTACTTTTTATGCTTCCGAACTCATAACTTTTTGCCACGATCTCTGTTTTTCACCTCGTTTGAAGCGTCGGAAAGGTATTGAGGAGCTCTAGGTTGCTGTACATGCAATTTTTCTGTATCTATCCCAGGTTTATCAATTAGTCCAGATTTGGCCCGATGGGTTGTTTGGCGATTACTTGGATGTTTTGGCAATTGGGAGAGTGCATCTTGCATCTTTGCACTTTTTCAGTAATACATCATTCAATAATTGCTTGCTACTTCATAGATTCCAGAGTTGTTCCAGTTTGGAGTTTTCGAGTGTTCCGTGGCATCGGGTTTCTGTTGCTTTAATCATGATTCCTTGAGTCAATCTGACTCTCATCCTTTAAGTAGTATACGAAGAATATTTCCTTGCTTGCCTATATCAAGTTCCAGTGTTACTCTACAGAGTTCTTCCAGTGCTTCTTTTGCATGTTATCTCATTGTAAGGGGGGTTTTGTCCCACTGGGTTTTTCCTTCTCTTACTCCTTATTGCATTTGTAAATGGGTACCTGATCAGGCCTAGTTGCCGGGACCCATCTTTGCTTTCATGCATCCTATTCTAGTGTTTTAGCTTCTTCCTAAGTTCATCTTAAGGGGGGGTGTTAGAGTAATAAGTTATTATGCTTAATTAATTACATCACATTGATTAATTAATTAAGTCACTTATTCCTCTTTATTACTTAAGCTAAACTTAGGCACATTAATAATTAATTATTAATTATTAAGTGTGCACACTAGGGTTTCATTTAGGGTTTCCCTTTTTAGGGTTTCTTGATCTCCTTCATAAGGATTGATCATTTTGTAATAATTTATTCTCTTAATGCATTTTTACTGAGAGGTTTACAGAACATTGTTTTTGGTTCTACATGTCTTTTGCATGTGACAGGTATTCATTTGCATGCAGGTGATCTTGGATTCTAACAGGATCTTATCTTTATCTTATCGAGCTATCTTGTTGCTCAAGATAAGATTAGGTATTCTCATCTTTGCTTTTATAAAGTAAATAATCTCTTGTAATTAATTGTCCTTTTCGAATATATAAATTTGCATGTTTTTATGCAATCTCTGCTTTTTCGTTTTCTTCTTCTGTGGAAGGTAATTTTCAGGTTTGCAATTAGATCTTGGCTATTCTAACACACACCTTCCACACAAGAGATCTGCAAAACAAATGTGCAATTATCTTCAACAAGAAAAAGCTACATAAGAGAGAAAAAAAACTTTCAAAAAGATATGAAAGCTACAGATATTCTCCCATTCAATAATTACAATAAGATCAATCCTTATGAAAGGAGATCAATAAACCCTAAAAAGGGATACCCTAGTGTGCACACTTAATAATTAATAATTAATTATTAATGTGCCTAAGTTTAGCTTAAGTAATAAAGAGGAATAAGTGACTTAATTAATTAATCAATGTGATGTAATTAATTAAGCATAATAACTTATTACTCTAACACCCCTTAAGATGAACTTAGGAAGTAGCTAAAACACTAGAATAAGATGCATGAAAGCAAAGATGGGTCCCACAAACAAGGCCAAGTAAGGTACCCATGTACAAACAGAAGATCTCTATAAAGTGGAGAAATAGAGAAAACCTCGTGGGAACAAAACTCTACTCCAAGAAGAGATCAAAGGTGATTGAAGGACTGAAAAGCCTCCAAATCAAGGAAATGTCCTGAAAAAAGAATATGTAGAACATCACAGAAGCATGAAGAAGCTACAAACTCTGTCAAAAGATGATTGCTACGATGCCGAAGAACCTCCTCTGAAGATATGATGATCAGGATCAAGAAGACAACAATCTGCATGAGTGCCCCCAACGACACTACTCGAATCAGATGGGAAACAAAGGCAAACACCTGGAACGAAGAAAAATCATCAAATTAGGTGGGGAGGGGATATGTTAGGACCCCTTAGTCCTAACTCTTTTATTATTGTAATATAGGAATTTCATGCAAATAATTTTTCTTTGAGCTATTAAGAATAATCCCACATGCTTTTGAAATAGTAGTTCGTTAAAATATAATTACTACAAATATGATGCATAGGCTATTCTGTGATAATCCTTGAGTTATACTATGTTGATTATTTTTCAAATAAGGTTTCCCCATTAGAGAGGGCATTGATATTTTGTATTGTTATTGGACTAATTTATATAATATTATTCTCATATTTCTATTTCAACATTATTATTTTTTAATTAGTGTTAAACCTTTTCTTTTTCAAGAAGGAACATCCAAAGTAGTATTGGTGGATGGTTTTTTGATTAGTTCACTCCCTTTCTATTTTATGTAAACTCTTTTTCTCTACCCTAAAACTCCATAAAAACAAAATAATTAGGAATTTCCTGGAGTGGAAGTCTAAGTAAATTATATTTATAATGAAGTATGTGGGTGTCTGGTGGTCATTACAAGGAGGTTGGATAAATTCCATCTACTCCCTATTCTATAAAATATTTTTTGGTTTCATTATAATTAGACCAATGTATAATAAATTTGTTCTAGTTTAGTGCAAGACGCACTAGTTTTTGGATCTATGAAAAGAGTAGATTTTTTTTCTTTCTCTATCATTTCTTTTAAATTCATGATAGAATAATTATTTTTCATTAAATTTATAAGATGAATCTTTTTCTTTACAACTAATTAATTTAACCTATTGTTGAGTCAAATTTACTTCATCATCATTGCTAATGTATTTACTAGTGATGCATGGTAAGCATTTGATGACGATGACTTCAATATTTCTACAATTTTTTCAATTTAATTTTGTGTGTGCTTTAGTTACCCTAAAATATATTCCTAGCTTTACAAAGGGTTGATGGGAATTTTTGGATGATATTTAGATGGTGTTCAATTTATTTCTATAAATTCCTTATATATGTTAGCTCAAAGGATAGGACTTATAGCTTTGGTATGAAAATGAAGAAAATATGAAGTTCATCCTACAAATACAAATTTATGAAAAATTTAAAGAATTTTTTTAATGTAAATGTGGCAATGGAAAAAGTACACCTTTTCTTTGCTTGATTTAGGAATAATTAATGATAAATTGGACTTCATATCACCTTGTTTTGTGATGTTTTTTACACGTCCACATTAGGTTTTGGGCCCTTTTAAAGCTAAATAAACCTAAGTTTTCCTTAATTTAGTGTTGTAAAGTGTATTTATTTACACCTTCATATTAAATTTAGGATGCTTGTAAACTAAATGGACCTAATATAGTGTTGTAATATGTTGTACACTTTCACATTGGATTTGGGGGCCTTTTTAGCCAAAAAAACCTATTTTTTCCTTAATTTGATGCTTTAAAGTGTATTTATTTACACTTTCACATTGAGTTTTGAGCCCTATTACATTTATGACCTTAATATCATCATTAAAAGGCCCCAAAGACCCTATATTGTGCATCCCAAGGCTTATTTCAATCAAAATACTAACAATAACAACAAATAAACTTAATTTCTTAACACCTTGATACTTTTGCCACCTAAAAAGGCCCTATGGGACCTATATGCCACATTGGGTATAAGAGTCCCACCCAAGTATGACCCATGCAACATAGATGGTGTATGAGTCCCATTTGGCCTATTTTTAGGGTTTTGAGTAGGAAATTTTGGGTTTTAAGTTCAAATTTCATGAATGTCAGCTTATGGGATCCAATTAATGGGATATTAGATGGATTTCCTATCTAAATGAAATCTCCAATCATTATTTCATATAAGCCTACATGATATCAAGTCAAGCACTCAAGAGTTAGAATTCCAAGATAAGAGCATCAAGAAAGCATTCAAGATCATGTCTAAGGCATTCAAGGGAAGAATACTTCATCAATTATTGTAGAAATTCAAGATGAATCATCATGTTAATTTTATCAAGCATCAAGATTTTTGTTAAGCTAGTGTTGTGATGCAGTATTGAAGATTCAAGATTAAGCATTGTTCTACACTTATTTCAAGGTCTAGATCTACATCCTTTATGGCCACTTCATGTTAGATTGTTGATTCATGTTACAAGACATCACTCAATGTATTATTCTCCATGTTCCATGTTCCATGTTTCATGTCCTTGTTTCATTGTGTCATCATTTGGTTTAATTACCGTAAAGGGGTTTAACCAAGGAAAACCCCTATTCACTAACAAATCAACAAGTCTTCCTTGCTTTACATGTGTTATTGTAGATCTAGGTGTCTTGGAGCTTGAAGATTCCTTGGAGATTAGGTTACAAGATTAGAGAAAGTTGTTGGAGTTGTCCCCTCATTTGCAAGGTTATTATCTTCACAAAATGTCACCTAAAAGTTTGAAATTAGGGTTTTGGATCCAAAATTTAGTTTGGAAGGAAAGAGTAGAGATTGGAGTATAGATCAAAACTTTGAATTATTGAAAAAGTGGAATGGGACTCATACGCTAGAAGTGGCATATGAGTCCCATTATAGGAAATTTTCTAGACTTTTTTGCAGTTTCAAATAACCTTTTTTCCATAAACCTGTTTTAGACCAAAAACCCTATTCTAGGACTAATACGCCCAGGCTGGTATGAGTCCCACTAGGCCAAAATTTTAGTGTTTTCAACATTTCAGTGCTTCATTTAGTCTTCTTTAGGTTTCCGGTCATTTAATGAAGTATTGCATCATATTAGGGTTAAGCATTAGATCTTGCATTTAGTTTGTCTCTCCAAGCCATAGCTTGGTGGTGAACCCCTCTTTGGTTCATAATCAGACCCTAGGAAAACCCTCTTGTAAGATCTATTTTGTTGGAAAATATGCCTCAATCTTACTGGCATGAAACTCCTGAAAGAGAAAAGTCGGTGAGACCCTCTGGAAGTCTTACCAACTAGCAGCTATGTTCTAATAATTTGAAATGCTCAGGTCACCAAGATGTTGTTTCTATCTTGCTGACAAGAGTCATTGGCAAGAAATTTTGTTCACTGTGAGTTTCCCATCTATCTCCGCCCAGGCAGACCTCTTGCCGATGGTTTGGTTTCTAATAGTTATCAGGGAGACTAGTGGCAACATAAGTCTTCAAGGAGAGGCATGAACACTCAGAATGACTCATTCCAACAAGATATGTCTCATCGACGGTTATACACTTGAAGTCATCAGGGTGACATGAAGGCTAGATAAGAGTTTAAGTGATGGTTGTGGTCTCGTTGAAAGGTTTGCACTTAGTATGATCTCTTGTTGATGGTTGTGGTCTCACCGATGGGTATATAACTTCAGTATGAACTCTTGGCGATGGTGTTTCTCTCACCAAAATGATGGTGCATTCGATATGACCTCTTGGCGATAACGATGGTCTCTCTGATTGTTCTATATTCAGTATGATGTCTCACCAATAGCGATAGTCTTGCAGATAGAGCTACATGTGTTGAATATCGGTGTGAAGTCTTAGCAACAGTGATGGTCTAGCCTATTAGTGTAATTAATATTTAATTACACTTGCATAAATTTACTTAGGTAATTATTTAATACCTAGTTTTATTTATTCTCATCCTTATCTTGTTGAGCTATCTTGTTGCTCAAGATAAGATTAGGGTTATGCATCTTTGCTTTTATAAAGTAAATCATATCTTGTAATTAAGATTTCCTCAATAATATTATGTTGCACATCCTTTTGTAACCTCTCTAATTTTTCTATTTTTCTCTTTTGTGGAAGGATATTCTAGTTTGGAAATTTGATCTTGGTTTCTAACATGGTATCAGAGCCTTCATTTGCAGCCCCTTCTCAGATTTTTTGAGAGATTCAGTGCAGAGTTTGTTCGGGATTGCTCAAGGGTTTCATACCTTGAGTTTGTCTCTCTCTTTGAATGCTCTTGCATGGTCACTTTCGGCACATGCTAGAGAAAATATGAGCTCATTTTCGAGTCCAGGGCTATCAAAAAAGTCAAGATCGACTTTTTTTTTGCCTAAATCTGACATTTTATGCTAGAGTTATGAGGGTTTGAAGATTTGCTAGATCTGGGAGTTGTGAAGCTTCTGGTGCATTTTCAGGTAGATCGGACCTTGGCATAAGATCCAAGCATCTGAGAGATGAAAATCAACATATAACTCGACCTATTTTGGCATTAGAAACTTTTGAGGCAAAACAAATTTTTCCTATACGACTATTTGCATGCGGATCGAGATAAAAATTTCGTTAAAAAAAATATTTTTCTGCAAAATAAAAATTTCACAGTTTTTTCCCCTCCATGCAAAAAAAAAAATTATAAAAAAAGCTTTTTGAGAGCTGTGTAAATTTTTTGTTTTTTAGAAACAAAAACAACAAAAAAACAAAAAAATTGAAAGGGTAGTACCCTACGTAGGCTACTACACAGGGACATACCTGTGTAGGGGTATTGCGTAGGTATGGACCTGCGCAGCTTGCACAGGCATATTGTGCCTCATGGAGGGGTGGGGGGTGGCCCACATGCCCCCCCACCAATTATTTTTTTAAAAGAAAAAAAATCACATGTATATTTTTTTATTGTTTTTTTTCAAAAAACATTTTTTTAAAAAAATAAGGAAAACTAGGAAAATGCCCTGATGGGTGTTTGGCCGTCAATTTTAGACTTGTATTTTTGCTGCGATGGGTGTTTGGCTATCAAATTTAATGTCGCATTGGTTTTTCCCCCTTCTGGAGCAGTTTTCACTAAATTAGGTGTATTTTTTCCATACGGTGTCCTTTTTTCGCAAACAAGATACCATTGGAAAGATGATTCTGACACCGATCTAGTGGTGAAGGTGTCTTCTTCTAATTTTTCTCTAAATTTATTTTTTTGGTCCTTGAACTCAAATGTTGTTTTCACTCCAAAGGGCATATCTTTTGACTCGGTGATCCTTTTTTCATGATTCTTACGACGTTGGAAAGTTGATTTAGTCCCCTACATAGATCTAAGGTCTATTTTATTTTTCTATTTATGCATGTTTGTATGCTCTTCTTTTACAATCGTTGGGTTATTGTAATAAATGAACTAAGATAAAGTTCCATCAAGGGGGTTTCTCGCATAATAAATTTGATTGGAGTGTAGTTTTCACTTTGATCTCCATCTTGATTTGATAATAGCTCGCATGGGTTATTTGGTTTCCTAGTTTTTTTTGCCACTTTTTTTCTCTTGTTTGACACATATCGGATTCATCGCTTCACACTTCAGTTGAGAGATTATGTTTCTTGATCTGCATTGGTTCAAATCCTTTTCAGTTTGAGGGCCATGTTTTTATGGTTAATGTTCCAGAGTCTTTATGGTACTCCTTCCCATGGAATAGTTTTAGTCTCAGTTTGGCATCAGCATCGAGATACATAGTTTCTAGATTTTTTCATCATATCATCTACTGTTGCTTCATAGATTCTAGGGTTGTTCCAGTTTGTGAGTTTTCCAGTGTTCCGTGGCATCAGGTCTACTGTCACATTATTATGATTCCATTTTTGGTTTCAGTTGTAGACAAAAGTATCTTTCCTTGCTTGTCAGATTGCGGTTCCAGTGTTACTCCACAGTGTTCTTCTAGTGCTTCTTTGCAATAGTCATCTCATTGTAGGGGGGTTTTTTCCCACTAGGTTTTCCTTCTCTACCTCATTATTGCATTTGTACTTGGGTACCTAATCAGGCCTTGTTGTTGGGACCCATTCATGCTTTCTTGCATTCATCTTAGTTTTAGGTGCATGCTTTGTTAGTCTCCCTAAGTTGAGCTTATGGGGGGGTGTTAGTGTAATTAATATTTAATTACACTTGCATAACTTTACTTAGGTAATTATTTAATTCCTAGGTTTATTTATTCTCATCCTTATCTTGTTGAGCTATCTTGTTGCTCAAGATAATATTAGGGTTATGCACCTTTTCTTTTATAAATCAAATCATATCTTGTAATTAAGATTTCCTCAATAATATTATGTTGCAAATCCTTTTGCAACCTCTCTGCTTTTTCTATTTTTCTCTTGTGTGGAAGGATATTTTGGTTTGCAAATCTGATCTTGGTTTCTAACATAGCCGATGGTTTTGTAGTGGATATTGATGTAATGTCTTAGCGATAGAGTGAGTCTAGGTGACAGGTTTGGACTCGATATGACTCTTTCCATTGGTGGTGACTATGGGCGATAACGACAGTTGATCTTTGTGGCATCGGGGAGACACGACCTAGTGCCTCACTGACATGCGATACTATTTGAATGCCTTGACCATATGTCAATCCTACGTGGTTTGTTTTTGACCAATTAGAGAAGCAGAATGTGAACCACTAGCAGTTGGACTATTGTGGCCATTCCTATGGGGAAGATCAACAAACCATGAATGACATGGATATACTTTGTAATCAAAGATGATGATTGGTTAGGTAAATAGTTCGATGTGTGATCAGTGTGTATGAATTCAATTCAGAGACCATTGTAACTGGGATGTTCTATACAAGGTTGATCAAGGAAATTATGCTGTTGTAAATTGACATCAGAAGAGAAGTCTATACTTTGTATGTAATTTTCTTTACTATAATAAAAAGAGGCTTTTCTTGGTGTGGTGGGTTTTCCTCCCATAAGGGTTTTCCCATGTAAATCTGGTGTTCATTTGTGTATGTTCATTTCTTTTTTTTTGTTATTTCTTTAATGAGTATCTTAATTGAACTGTAATTGAAAATTTAAATTCATCTCTGCATTCTTCCCTAAGGTTTTGACGTTAAGAGAGTTTTTTTTGCACCTAAGCTTTCCTTACAAGTGGTATCAGAGCCTGGCCAATTGTGTTATCCTTGTGGGTAGGTTAGGTTTTTTGTTTCAATTTTGTTCAATGGGAGTCTTGTAGAATTCTAGTAATTCGAATTACAAATTAAGATGGCAAGCACGTCAGGAAAGATTGAAATTGAGAAATTCAATGGCAGCAATTTTGAGTTGTGGAAACTCAAAATGGAAGATCTATTGGTTGATCATGATCTTTGGCTTGCTATGTCTATAACAAAGCCTACAAGCATGAAGCAAGAGGATTGGGACCTTACAGATTGAAAATCAAAGGGGCTGATAAGGCTCTGTTTAGCAGACTTTGTTCTTCTGAATGTTCATGAAGAAAAGAATGCATCTTCTTTGTGAAAAAGACTGGGTGCTATTTATCAGGGAAAGTCCTTGGTGAATAAGTTGTTCTTGAGGAATAAGTTGTACTCTTTGAAAATGTTGGAAGGAGCGTCTATTGCTGATCACTTGAATGCTTTCAACATGTTGATTGCTTAGTTAGCATCTATGGGTGTGAAGATTGATGAAGAAGATCATTGTATGTTGTTATTATGTTCTTTGCCAGATTCTTGGGATCACTTGGTGATGGCTATTGGGAGTACAACATCCAATTTTAAGATGGAAAATGTTGTTGCTTCTTTGTTATTAGAAGAGATGAGAAGAAAATATTATGAGATGGAAAAGGAGGCTCTTGCTGTTAGAGGCAGATCAAAAGAAAAAGGCAAGAAGAAGGACAAAAAATCCAAATCAAAATTAGAAGGGAGATCAAAGTCTCCTAGAAAGAAGTCCAAGGTGAAGTGTTGGAATTGTGGGAAACCTGGTCATGTCTGAAAGGATTGTAAAGAGGAGAAAAAGAAGAAGAAGAAGTATTCTTCTGACAATGATTCTTGTCAGAGTGATGCAGATGTCTTCATTGTAGCCTTGGCAACTAAGGGATCAGATGATGTCTGGTTGATTGATTCTAGAGCATCTTTCCACATGATAGCTCATAGAGACTGGCTCACTAAGTATGAAAAATATGATGGTGGAAGGGTATATTTGGCAAGCGATTCATCTTTTGAAATTATTGGCCGTGGAAGAGTCAGAATTCAATTCCCTGATGGAAGAGTGAATGGAATCAATGATGTAATGCATATACCAAGTCTGGCTCAAAATTTACTTTTTGTTAGTAAGCTTAATGATATTGGAGTGCAAGTCACGTTCTCTGGAAATGGCTGCAAAATGACTAGAGGCTCAATGGTGCTAGCTAGGGGTGTTCATATTGGTACCTTGTATAAGCTAGATGCACATGTTGTGCAATGCAATAGTGTCTCTATAAAGTCACAAAAAGCTACTCATGGAAAAAAAGAGGAAAAAGTTCCTGATAGTGAAAACTCTATGGAAGTTAAACTTCTAGCAGAAAAGACTATGCTTTGGCATCATAGGCTTTGCCACATTGTAGAAAATGGTTTAAAAACCTTGCAGAATAAAAAATTGGTTAAGGGGCTTGATGATTGTAACCTTGAATTCAAATTTTGTGAACATTGTATATATGGTAAACAACACCGTGTTTCATTTTACTCCAGTCCTCATAAATCTTCTGGTTTACTTGATTACATTCGTTATGATTTTTTTGGTCTAGTAAATGTTCCTTCTTTGTCTAAATCAAGATATTATGTATCGTTCATTGATGATTATTCAAGAAGGGCATTTGTTTATTTTTTGAAAAGTAAATCAGAAGTGTTCAGTCATTTTAAGGAATTTAAAAACCTTGTGGAAAATTAGACTAAAAGAAAAATAAAATGTTTAAGGACTGACAATGGAGGTGAGTTTTGTTTTGATGAGTTCAAAAGGTATTGTAAAGATCATAGGATTAAAAGACATAAAACTACACCCTACACTCTGCAATAAAATGGAGTTATTGAGAGGTTCAATAGGATAGTGATGGAAAGAGCACAAAGTATGCTAAGCAATGTTGGATTGGAGGAGAAGTTATGGGCTAAGGCAGTTGCAACAACATGTTATTTAATAAACAATTCTCTGAATTCCACTCTTGTTGAGAAAACACCTTTGGAAGCATGGTCTGGAAAGAAGCCCTCTTTGAGACCCATTCGTGCCTTTGGTTGTGAGGCATATGCATATGTGTTGAATGAAAAAAGATCTAAATTGGAAAACAATGGTGTTAAATATATTTTTATTGGTTATAGTGCTAGCATAAAAGGATACAAGATTTGGAATTCTAATACAGAGAAGGTTTTATACAGCAGAAGTGTTATTTTTTGTGAGTTGAAGCCTTCTACTTTGGATCTGTAGTTAGAGACAAAATCAGAAGATAAAAAGGATGTAGTTGAAATTCCTCTGACACCAGATAAAGAGGAATTGAAAATTCAAAATGTACCTGAAACTGAGGAGAGCTCAAGTAGTTCTAAGAGTTCTGAAGAAGAACAACAACCTCAGCCTCAGCCTATGAGCAGGTCAACATGTGAAAGAAAGCAACCTGATAGGTATGGGTTTTCCTTGTTAGATTCTACTTGTGCCTATGCTTTAATTTCTAGCACTGATGAGCCTAGGACTATGAAAGAGGCATTTAGAATGTCTGATTCAGAATCTTGGTTGGAAGCCATGAATGAAGAAATGGCATCATTAAAAAATAATGATACTTGGAGTTTGGTGCCCTTGCCTGAAGGCAGAAAAGTTGTTGGCTACAAATGGGTATTTAAAAAGAAAATAGGTCTGGATGGCAGTGTGGAAAAGTATAATGTGAGGTTGGTTGTGAAGGGATATTCCCAGGTAGAGGGAATTGATTATGGAGAAATTTTTTCTCCTGTAGCTAAGCTTACGTCTATCAGATTTCTTTTGTCACTTGCAGTAGTGTATGACTTAGATATTGAATAGATGGATGTGAAGACAACATTTCTTCATGGTGACCTTGAAGAAGAAATTTATGTGTCCCAACCTGAGCATTTTGTGGAAATAGGTAAAGAAAAAATGGTTTGCAAGTTGAAAAAATATATGTATGGTTTAAAACAATCTCCTAGAATGTGGTACTAGAAGTTTGACACTTTTTTTTTGTCATTGGGATTTGTAAGATTGAAATCTGATCATTGTGTGTGCTACAAAGCTAAAAATGATCATGTTCTTATTATTGCTCTCTATGTTGATGATATCTTGTTCATAGGCAATAGTAAATTAATGATTTCTAATCTAAAATTTTAGTTTTTTGCAAAGTTTGAAATGAAAGATCTTGGTGTAGCCAGGTATATTCTTGGAATGTAAATAACCAAAGATAGGAAAAGTAGAAAACTTCGGCGCAGTCATAGTAAGTATATTAATACTATTCTGGAGAGATTTTGTAGGAATGACTGCAAGCAGCTAGTTGTTCTAGTCTTGTAGGGAACGAAGCTATCTATTCAAGATTGTCCAAAATCTCCTACTAAGATAGATGGCATGACCAAAGTGCCTTATGCTAGTGCAGTTGGCACTTTAATGTATACAATGGTTTGTACAAGGCCAGACATTTCCCAAGCAGTGGGAGTACTTAGTCATTTTATGGAAAATCTTGGAAGGACACATTGGGATGTTGTAAAAAGAGTGCTCAGATATCTAAAGAGCACTTTAGAATTGTGTTACCATGGAAATTTGGTTGAATCACAGAGGACTCTCAACAATCAAGGCTATGTGGATTCTGATTAGGTAGGGGACATTGACAACATAAGATCCACCAGTGGATATATTTTCATGATGAATGGTGGTGTAGTTAGTTGGATGAGTAAGTGGCAGGTTGTAGTCGCTTTTTCCACTACAGAGGAAGAATACATGGCAGCAACACATGCTTGTAAAGAAGCAATCTGGTTAAAACGTTTGTGTTCTGACATTGAGTTTCATGCAGGAAAAATTACAATTTATTGTGACAGTCAGAGTGTTATTTTTTGGTGAAGAATCCTACTTTCCATGCCAGGACGAAACATATTGATGTGCAATATCATTTTTACAAGATATGGTGGAGGATGGAAAGGTCTCTTTAGAAAAAGTGGATACTTTGGAAAATGTTGCAGATGCATTGACAAAGCCAATGAGCATAGACAAGTTTAAGTGGTGTGCTAGTTTGATGGGCCTTAGTGCCCATGAATTTTAGTTGTTTTGTTGTGCTTTGGAGGTGTCAGTAAGATCTTCATCAAGTGGGATATTGTTGGAAAACGTGCCTCAATCTTACTGGCATGAAACTCCTGAAAGAGAAAAGTTAGTGAGACCCTCTGGAAGTCTTACTGACTAGCAGTTGTGTTCTAATCATTTGAAATGCTTAGGTCATCGAGACATTGTTTATGTCTTGCCGACAGGAGTCATCGGAAAGACATTTCGATCATTTTGATTTTCCCATCTCTCTCTGCTTGGGTAGACCTCTTGCCAACGGTTTGGTTTCTAATGATTATCAGGGAGACTCATGGCAACAAAAGTCTTCGCGGAGAGGCATGAACACTTAGAATGACTCATTCTCACAAGATATGTCTCATTGACGGTTATACACTTGAATTCATTGGGGTGACATGAACGCTCGATAAGATTCTAAGAAATGGTTGTGGTCTCGTTGAATGATTTTCACTTGGTATGAGCTCATGTCGATGGTTTTGGTCTCATTGATGGGTATATAACTTCCATATGAACTCTTGGTGATGGTGTATCTCTCGCCGACAGGATGGTGCATTCGATATGACCTCTTGGTGATAGCAGCCATCTCTCTGATTATTCTATATTCAGTATGATGTCTCATCGATAGTGATGGTCTTGCCGATAGAGCTACATGTGTTGAACATCAGCCTGACGTCTTAGCGATAGTGATGGTCTGGCCGATGGTTTTGCAGTGGATATCGATGTAATTTCTTAGTGATAGAGTGAGTCTGGGCGATAGGATTGGACTCAATATGACTCTTGCTGATGGTGGTGACTCTGGGTGATAATGACAATTGAGCTTTGTGGCATCAGGGATAGTTGGCCTAGTGTCTCACCGACATGCGATACTATTTGAACGCCTTGACCGAATGTCTATCCTATGTGGTTTGTTTTTGACCAATCAGAGAAGCGGAATGTGAACCACTAGTAGTTGGACTATTGCGGTCATTCCTGTGGGGAAGATCAACAGACCATGAATGACATGGATATACTTTGTAATCGAAGATGATGATCGGTTAGGTAAATAGTTCGATGTGTGATCAATGTGTATGAATTCAATTCAGAGAGCATTGTAACTAAGATGTTCTATACAAGGTTGATCAAGGAAATTATGCTATTGTAAATTGACATTAGAAGAGAAGTTTGTACTCTGTATGTAATTTTCTTTAATGTAATACAAAGAGGATTTTCTTGGTGTGGTGGGTTTTTCTCCTATAAGGGTTTTCCCACGTAAATTTGGTGTTCATCTGTGTATGTTCATTTCTCTATTTCTGTTATTTCTTTCATGAGTATCTTCATTGAACTGTAATTGAAAATTTAAAGTCATCTCTACATTCTTCCCTGAGGTTTTGACGTTAGGAGAGTTTGTTTCGCACCTAAGCTTTCCTTACATATTTCCCATACTTCTTCATTGGATTGAGATCTCTAGGTTTTCCTTGAATGTGGAGCATAGAAGATTGTTGTTCTAGGTCCTAAACCCTAGTGATGACAATTTTCTATCTTATATTTTCATGAACTTGCATTTAGAATATTTTATTTTCTGATTTGGAGCGCATCCTCATCCTAGATCTAGCTTGCATTAACTTTGCATTAGGTTTTGCACTAGTTAATTTACATCTAGGGTTTCAAAATATTGCATTAGTGAAAGTTCATAGAGGTTGCATGTTTGCATATTGCATCACTAAAATCATCTGAATTTTGAATTTGCATTTAGTTCAGGCCACATCACCCAAACTAGAAAGCATAGAAAACACTTAAAATTTCCTTAAAAGTTGTGAAAAAACCCTAACTAGCACTGATATGCCCCTCTGGGCATGATTTAGTCCCAGTCTAGATTTTTAATTGCCTTTAGCACCATTAAAAACCTCATTTTTTTGCTTCTTAAGCTTGCTAATAATATATACTATAAGTATGGAAACTTTTGGGAACATCCTTTTTATGTATGTAGGTTAAAAACATCAATTTAGGGTATTCATTTTTGAAATCATTTCAATAGAAAACATCATCAGATTTGAAAATGTTCACATTTTTTAAACTTTACTTCATATGGCAAAAGTACTTTTGACTATTGCATATACAATTTTTACATTCATAAAACTTTGCACAAGTTTGATAAAAGTGCTTCTCATTTTTTGATATACATTGTTTGCATTCTTAAATTTTTGCATGTTGGATAAAAGTACTTTTCATCTTTTGATATACATTGTTTACATTCTTGAAGCATTCCATAAAATGGTTAGACATTATTTTCATTTTTGTTCAAACAATGTTAGTACCTTACCTTTCTAGGAATGCTAAGAAAAAAATCATATCCCCTTCCTATAATAGTGTTTTAGTGAAATAGAATACAACCTTCGACAATCCTAACAATCATATTCATTCTTCTCTGAATATCTCTCTTATTGGAAAAGAAGATATTTTGGTGTTATAAGAATGAATCAATGAGAGTTTTGAGAATCCTATTTGTTTCCCTCCTAACATTATTATTAGGAAAGACATGGATGAACAAGAAGAAACAACCATAGGTAATCATGATGATAATGTAACACCACAAGATAACATTAAAACCTACCTATATAACACTTCAACTAGTCTACATTCACCTCCCAACATCTTCCCCTCTTGTGATAATGTTTTAGAGGATTAAATTGAATGTGAGGAGGATATGTTGGTGTTGAATGATCAAAAATTTAAGATCTATGATAACCCTCTTTATGTTCTTCCCCCTACCTATCCTATTTTGGAAGACATTATGGGATAAAGGAGTGAAAATTTGGACAATCTTAATAATCACATTTGCTCTTCTCCTAGTATCTCTCCTAGTTGTGAAGAAGATACTTTGATGTTAGAAAATACAACCAATGATATTCATGAGAATCTTATGTTTCTCTCTTCCCCTAGGAAGAACATTATTGTATAAGAGAATGGCATCATTGATAAAAAAGACCAATTCAACTATTAATTATTACCTTACTTGTGATGAAGTCATTTTGGAAGAACCAATCCTTGAATGTCAAGATCAGTTGGTTTGTAGTTCTCCTATTAACTCTCCTCCTAGGGAGGATATCATGGTGCAATAAAATGACAATAGTGATGTGACTTCCTTGGATTATGGTGAAAAGATGATACTAGATTTCCCTTTATTAGAAATACATCAAACCAATACCACTGGGGTTATGAATGCACAAGTGTTCATTAAATCCCCATAACTATCACACCTCCTACATACCTTATGGGACATCCTAAGAATAATCTAATCCTTTACCCACCTTCACAAAAACCTCAAACTCAATTCAAACTTGAACTTATCCTCTACCCACCTAAGAATAATGTGTCATAGTAACCAATTCATAATACATTTGCTCATACATATAACACTAGGAACAATCCACAACCAAGAAAAACACCTTCAACATCCCTACCATTGCCTCATCCTATCATGCCTAACCCTATCTTACTGGGTCCTCCTCGTGGAAACTTGAGTATGATCTTCTTGAACAACTAAGGAATACTCCTACTAAGATATCATTGTGGGATCTTATTCAAGCCTCCCCTCACTATCATAACATGATTCAACGTACCTTGCAACAAGTTCCTATCCCTTCTAATGAGAAATTAAATAACATAGTAGCCCTAATTCAAGAAATAAATGTTGACATAGTTTTCCACCAAAGTGAGCTCCTTCCTTTGGAAGTACAAAAACAAAATGAAGCTTTCATAATAATATCTCAATATAAAAGGATAGGGATAAAGAGAACCCTCGTTGACAATGGCTCCACCCTTAATGTGTGTAGTGTATCCCATTTGGATAGGCTTGGTGTGGATAAATCAAAAGTTCAACCTGACTCTTTATCTATTAAGGGATTTGACAATGTAGGAAAACAACCACTTGGTATGATCACTTTTCCTATTATAGCTAGAAGAGCCACATTAGAAAAATTGATCCATGTTATACCATTTGATCTTTCATATAACCTTCTTTTAGGTAGACAATGGATTCACTCAGTGAAAGGGGTGCCTTCTACTCTTCATCTTGTAATGAAGTATGTCTACAAGAACAAAGTTTACGCTCTCAAAGTTGACCCTGACCCAAAAATTTGTTTGAACATTGAGAAAAATAAAGAAAATACTTTAAAAACATTAACACCAACTACACAAGTAAAACCCATGCAAGAACAACAAAAATATAGATGTCCAAAACCCTTCACAATGATATCACTAGATGATTTGGGATAGTTGAATTTTGAACCAACGTTCATGGGAGAACACAAGATCATAAACAAAGACTCTAAAAAGGGAAAAGAAAAAGTGGTAATGTCAACACAAAATTAAGACAACCCTTTGAAACCATCTACCTCAACCACTTTAGAATAAAAAGGTAAATTAGACAACAAACTTTGATGAACTTAATTATGAGCAACCACTGAATCCAAAAGAGATGAAGAATCTTTATGGAAAAGGTTATGAAATGATGAAACAACTTTGATATAGTGGAAAAGGATGTGGTTCTAGAGAACAAGGTATTTGCATCCCTATAGAGCATCACACACAAGAAAAGACTAGTGGTATTGGTTATTGCCCCTCGAAAGAAACAACCAATCCTTCACTTAATCTCAACACTATTATAAAACATCTTTCTAAGCCAACTTTAACATTAGTGCATCCTGAATTGATAGGCACTAGTGGTCTTGATTGTTATCCTTTGAAAGAAACAACAAATTTTTTTCTTAATGTTAATGTCATCACAAAAAATACTAATGATTTGAATTTGTTAGATTTTATACCGTCCTTTAAAGGAGAGAATAAAATATCACAATCTAAAGTCTTGCATAAATATGACATCTTGTACTAAGCAAGAGATATATTTGTCACAAAATAATGAAACATCCTCTACTTTTGATCAAGAGAGTATCTTGACGACACTCCTCCAAGATCATTTGATATCCCTCCCTCCAATAACACAAAATAAATTTTACTACAAGAATTCATTTTGTGCATATCACATAGTTCATGGTCATTCTACAAATGAATGTAAGAATTTAAGTAATTGAATTAAAAATCTTAAGGATTGTGGTGCTCTTGGACTTGTGTTGAAGCACCTTGTTACTCTAATTGAAACTTATTTTCATCCTATTCAAATCATCCTTGTCCTGAACTAAGTGAGGGAAAGGGGTTAAGTAACCTTGTCCCTGTATGTCAGTTGTTGTCTCTTTTGGCTAGTTGACTGCCTTTCATGTACATATAAGAGCAAGCTTGTGTTATCATGGAATCTAGCAGTGCTCATTCCACAGATAACCCCCCTACGAAACTTGTTCATTTCCTAGGTTCGTGAAGTTTATGCACACAAAACGAGGTGATTTTCAAGCCACCTTGAAATGTGTTCCAAAGCCTCAAATAGTTAGTTTGAGCATCCCCCTATGTTCACCTCACAAAAACCTTTGAAATGAGCTCCTTCACGAAATTTCAATGTTCATACTTAGTTAAATTGTGAAAAATGTAGTTCCACTCAAAAAGTGCACTCCTACTCACATCCAAAAATTGGCTAAGTGTTGAAAAGTGCAGGGGCGCTAAAAATCAGCACTCTTGCATAAAAGTAATTATTCAAAAATGTGCATAAGTGCTAAAAAAGTGTGCTCTTACACATTGTTGCCAGACTTAGCCAATTTTTGGCTCAAGCGCACTTCTTCATGTCATTTGCATATTTCGTTTTTAATGCCATCTTTTATGCCTCAATTTAATGAGTGACTTGAGTTAGGTTTTTAATGTTTCCCAATCACTTAAAAGTGATTTTATGTTTCATTTTCATCAAATGTGGTCTTCAAACTCATCTCCTCTTTGCTGGGTGTGCATCTTCCTTCTCCAAAAATGTGTTTTCTATCCTTTCTTTCTGCATTCTTCTCATGTTCGGGTTTCTTCCTCATGTTTAGCAATGGGTTTCGGTTCGGTCATCCCTTTCTAGCTTTTGTTCTTGATCATTCCTTGAATAGCTTCATGCGTGTGGTTTCTTCATGTGATGACACTTGTTTTAACATTGGTTCAAAGTCCCTCATTATGCCATGGCACCATCCTCAGAAGATTTTGCACCTTAACATATTCTATGTTTTGAAATTGCCTAAGTGATGAAGTTCTCCAACAATGGCACACCATTCTAGTCCACATTTTCCTTACACAAGATATGAGCAAAGTGTTAGGGCGCTGAATTTCAGCACCCTGACACTTTGAACTTTGTTTTAACATGCCAAGTGTAGGAGTGTTGTTTTTCAGCACCCCTGCACGAAAGTTTGTTTTCTCCTAAGTGCAAGCATGCTGATTTTCAGCGCCCTTACACTTTTCCCAATTTTTTGTCTTAAACACCTCAAAATTTTCCAGTTTCATCCTAAACCTTGCTCCTTCCACTTTGTGCATCATTTTGCATTCCTTGTCATTTGCTCCATGCTTTTTCATCATCGTTGCTCACCTCACGCATCCCCATGCTATTTAACGACTAACATTTGTTCTAACTCCACATCTTGCAGTATCTTTTCAAGAACCTCAAATTTGTTGATCAAGGATTCAGTTGCTCTCAGATGACTGCCAGAAAACCTTCGTCGTCTTCAAAAGCAAAAGAAAAAATGAAATATAAGTATCAAGGTGTCTATCCACAACTGTAGTGGTCTCTAAGGTGGAAGAGATAAAAGACACATAGGTTGGTCATCAAGACTTGGTTGATTTTGTAGAGAAAATGAAGAAGAAGCCTCTTCCTGATTCTATGAGAGCAATTGTACATAGTAACCTGCATTTGGTATCTATGTTCCCTACCATTGTGCACAATGCAAAAATTTTCCTTCAATTTGCATCCCACTACATCAGGGAGAGCAGAAGTGTGATTGATTCTTATGGGCATGATATTTTGAGACTTGACCCTAACTTCTTTGATATTGTGTTTAAAGTTCCACAGATGGAGAAGTACATTGACATCTCGATATAAAAATCACAAGAAGTCTATGGCATTGATCCCAACAAGGCTAAAAACCTAATAAATAGCCAATGGTTGAAGAAGCCTAGGAAAACTATTTCTAGATGGCCAAAGGGACTCCTATGAAGTGATTTCAAAGATGATGTCAAAGATATGATCACATTTTTAAGCAAAGTGAAGGGCTTCCCTGAATCATCCACTTTTCATGACTACATGTATGAATACATCAAGATCATAAGAAGACAAAAAGTTCACATTGATTGGGGCAAACATATTAGCGATGAAATACATGAGAAATTGATCAATGTTCCTTCTACATTAAAATTCTATATGACTTCTTATCCGGTGTATGCAGCAGTTGTAATGAGGAAATTTCTAGGTCTATCCACAAAAGAGAAACAGATACTGGTACTTATGTATAAATTTTTCTATCAACTGGAGTTGAAGGAAAGCTTCCATCATTTCAGGAGGGTTACTGATGCTTTCTTCGCACCTTTTCTTTTCAATTTTGATTTGAATCTCGAGAGGAGAAGGGTATCTGATGAGGCCTATAAGGAGGTAAGTAAAGTTGGATGCATATTGCTACAATTCCCAACATTTACTTATTTGAGAGTAGGGTCCTACACTAGCTTCCCTGAAATGCTTCCATGATCTCCTTTAGACAAGTGGGTTCTCATGGAGATGTCCATACAGCTGATTTCAATGCACAAAGAATGAAGGAATATTCACAAGCATGGATTCAAGTTCCCACTGACAATCGATAGATATACTATCCCGACTATACAAAAGGCCAAATCTGTTTATGCTGAGATGCAAATCATGACAATCAGGACCTATAGGTATAGGTTTTATTTTGATTACTAGGATGTCAGAAGGAAATTGCGAAAGGGTCATCATCACAAGTACCATTTTGAGGACATCTAGGATGATTGCAGAGATGAAGAAGCCATTCACAAAATGTATTATTGTAGGTTGACCATACAACAGATCAAAGACCTTAATATTGCTGACCTACCAGAGGATTTTATAGATCTTGGTGATATCATGAATGTTGTCTATGATGATCAAGATATTTCTAAGAAGCCGTTTCCTGCAATTCAATGGTCTAGGAAAGAAAGTACTAGCATTAGAGAGAGATTGGCACCAATCTTATCCAACACTGCAGAATGGTTACACAAGCATGGCTTTGAAATAAAAAGTTTTAGAATAGATTTAGAAGGAGAAGAATCTGAAGCAGAAGCTCACCGACAGCAAGAACTCCACATGAAAAAAAAATCAGCGGCTATTCTCACTTCTTCACGAAGAGGTCCCAAGATCAAGTTTACTATTGGAAAGAAAGATACCCCGGTCATCCCAGAAGGAGAAACCATGGAATCTGAACCATCTCACTCTAAAGGTAAAAATTTTGTTTCAGAGGAGATAGATTCCGATGAAGAAGGTATTTCCAGTGACCAATCTGCTGAAGATGAAGACTCAGTAGAAGCTGACTCTGATGTAGAAGAAGTTTCTGAAAGCGGGAAAGAGTCTGAAGAAGAATTTGAAGAAGAATCTGAAGGTGATTTTGAAGGTGAACAAGAATCAAAGAGATAAGAGGGTGATCAACAGAAACCCAGGCATGATCAAGAAAGAACTATGTCTCCACGTAAGAATGTAGTTGAGGAAATTCCCAGAACGTCTTCATCTATGATTTCCAGTGTTCCTCATACTCCTCCAAATTTGAGTACTCCTACACCTCCAGTTCCTTCATCACCTATTCCTACCACAAGAATTCCTATAGTAGAGGTGTCCACTATTCCCGCAGCATCAACCTTTCTTGATACTCCCTCGATGGCAAGCATTCGTACTGTTGATATACTGTCAAGTCCTCCATCATCCATTCCTAGCCTATCTTTACCGACATATGATATCACTTCTGAAACTGAGTTCAATCAGCTTATGAATGAATCAATACGTGATCAGCTCAATGTGCAGTCTATAGGAGCAATGATGATAGACACTTCTCTTATTGTCAGAATACCCATGGTAACTTCAAAGGTGACAATAACTTTAGAGGTGACAATGACAACAGGGTTGATAGTGAATCCAGAAGTTCACACCTCCTTCCTTCCCCCTTGGATGATATCTCAAGTATCGAAGCAAAAGAAGCAAATGATCTCTCCAAAGGAGCTCAACCTTGAAGAGATAGTCACTTCAAAGGCTAAAGGGAAGAAAAAGGAAAAATTATACTCAAGGCTAAACGTTGACAAGACTAGCCACAAGTATGTAGAGATTGGCATACCACCGCAAGAAGAAGGAGATGTCAATATGGAGGACTACATAGTAACAAGAGTCCAGCTTGGAAAAGTCACCAATGAAAGTGGAAAAGAAAATGTGCAAGTGACATTGGACATCTTGGATGGAAGACTGGATAAAATGGAGCAAGCTTGCAATATGGACAAACAGAGGGAAGAGCATTATGCCACTATTGTAAAGAGACTTGCAGGATCTTCAACTAATGCACAACCACTGGCAGTGGTAAGTATTAAGGACCTAGCTATCAAGAAAGTTGAGAATTTTTCCTCTAAAGGTAGGGTGTTGTAATATTTTGTTGAGAAGGTCATAGAACACAAATCTCATATCATAATTGTTGCGGATGAGAAAACTACTCTGGTAGCCAAGCTCACCACAGAGCTTGATAAGGAGAAAAGTGTACTTTCCCAGGAGTGCAGAGATATGGAAAAGTGCATGTTGTCATGGTCACAGATGAAGCATGTAAAGCTCAGTAAATTGGTGGAAGTTGGGGTAATTCCCGATAAAGAAAAATTCATTAAGGTAATATAATAATTTGAAACATCGAATTCAAGTAATTCAATCTCTTACGGGGGATCTCCACCAAGTTTAGGAAGATGTCGAAGGGAATCGTGTGATTATTGAAAAAGGTATGAAGGAGTTACCAGGACAACTTCTTGAGGAAAATTGTATCTTCCTTCCAGCCATAGAAATATCCCAGATCTTCAAAGAAGCCATCATGAAGTTGATTGACAGTGCGAACTTTTCATAAGCTTCTCTAAACATCATTTGTGATACAAGGCTCACATTGGATAACCTAAAAATGCATCTTGATAGGTGCAAGAAGGTTCACTCATCTGCTATGAGATCGATCATGAGAATTCACACCATTGTGGATTACACCGTTGGTCTGGATGAGAAGTTTGTGCAAGAAACCAGGAAGAAATATGAAGACTTCCGTGCCCAAAGCAAGGAAACATGAAGGTTCCTGATCTCCAGTGTTAGAATTTTTTTATGCTTCCCATTATGCATCTTGTAAATATTTCCTGACATTTTATATGTCTTTTTGTAAATTGTAATTGCACCAAGTTTGAGATTTAATTTCATTAAGAAAAATTACACTTTCACTTTGGTCAAAGTTAGGTGAGATCTCCTTGAATCGCTCACCCAACTTTCCTTAATTTTCTCGATTAGTTTCCTAATATTTCTCTTCCCTCTTTCCATATATATGAGGGATTTCCTTTGTATTAGGAATCTTTTAGTATTTTGCAACAAAGTGCTGCCCTTTTTGAAACAAATTGTGAAACTTTGTGTTCATACTTTGTGAACAAAATTTGATCAATAAAGAAGAAAATTGAAAACCAGACTTTTTGTTGGATTCGATAGTCTTGTGAATTGATCTCTTTTGGTGGTAATTAGTAGGTGATATCTTAAAGACTCTAAGCAATTCATGTAAACTTTGTGTTACATCCTTTACTTAGATTTACATTTGTGTTTTGTTTAACTATTGTTGAATGATCTACAAGACTTTGTGCTTGTAATTGTTCATACTATTTGAGGAATTGCCATATTTGAGAAGACTTTCTACCTCTAATGCAAAAAATGACACATCTTTCATAGATCCACCATTGAAAAAGCTACGGAATGACTTTGTGCCTTCATGAGCTTTCCCTTTTATTTTACTTGTTTATTGTTAATCACTTCTAGTCTCTCTACACTTTTCTTTGACAAGATAGAGGTATTGGCATTACTACTTGTTGATTGTTTTAGGTTATTGTGAATTGAGAACTTCCAACAGTGAAGCATTGTAAACATCTTCTCTGAAAAAAGAGATAAGGATGAATGTGCCACACCCCCCCCACTTCGTAAGTATTGTGTACATTGTGTAATTACTTATTTGTTTTACTATTGCTTCTATCAGTAGTAAGAAGGGACCTCCCCTTTCTGAGAGGAGAGATTCATATCTCACATAGTTGTGGCTAAAGTCCTAGTTGTGTAATCTATCGAAAAGTCAATTACATAATTTTCACCCAACAACTTGGAATATGGATGACATGCCTTAAGTGGGTTGGCATGTGACATACTACCTTTTGAGGGCAACCCCTTTTCATGACATAGCTTATTGGAAAAATATGACTTAGAATAGGGATTTCTGAATCAACTCTCATGTCTTCTTTTTCTTTAAAACAATTGCTCACAGTAATGATGTTAACAACCACTTTAAAGTGGGGCCATACATCAAAGCTCATGTTTCATTTTCTGATTTCTTTCTTCTTGTGATGCATCCTTTTCTTGTTGGTGTCATTGGGCTTGATTTCCTTTGAGATCATGATATTTCTTTGACTTTTCCTCTCTTGGAGACACTAGGTACAATGTTCCCTAAGAAGAGACTTTACATGAACTAAGGAGAAAAATACCTTTGAACATTCCTTGCACTATTTTGCATTTACAATAATTGTTATATGGCCACCTTTCATAATACACTCTACTTGCCTATGGTGCCATCTTGTTTGTTCATGAGCTCCAATTATACAAATTTTTTCTTGCCTCATGAAGGTCGAAGTTCATTATTTGTTCATGAGATTGAAGCATACAAAGTTTTACTTGTCTCATGAAGCTCAAAGATCATTATTATGTGGTGCCTTATCAAAGTTATCAGGAGATATAGCTTTGGTATGGTTAACATATGATGAGAAGCCTAAACATGGGCATGACTTTCTCATTATACCATGAGAAGCCAATATAGAGGCATGACTTTCTCACTAAGCCAATGTGCCATAGAAAAATGGCCCCTTATGATTTTCATGACCTTTTAGGTCTTGTTTCATGGTGTTGGAACTATGTTGCTTTTATTTTATGTTGTGACATTGCTTGAACATGCTTATTTAGGTACTAAAACTCAAATAATGATGTCTTGTGAAGGTTTTGTGAAGTGTCCTAAGACATTTCTACATTCTTCTAGACTCTAATAAATACAATTCACCTAAAAAACACCTTTTTATTCATCAACAAGCCCTATTTTGAAGTGTTGTAAAGTCTTGTAACAAGATTTCACACTTTTCTAGACACAATGTTCCCTAAGTGATTGACCTTGCATGAATTGAATAAGAACCCTTCAAAAATTTTGCACTTTTACACTTTACATTTTTTCACTTTATATTTTTACATTTTTACCACCTTGCATAACGCAACTTGGATGACCATGGTACCTTTCTTTTTTGTTCATATCATTTTTTTCCTTGTGGCACCTTGATAAAGTTATAAACGGGTATAACTTTGGCATGGTTGAGCGGGAAGCCCACCTAGCGACATGAATTCTCCCCATAGCCACTTTTGTGTTTGTGAGTGCATACCAACTAGCGTATGTGTCTTACCTTTTTGGGCTTTCTCACCCCATGAACAACTAGTTTTGTGGCCCCAAAGTGAGTACATTTGGGCCTTCTCACCCAATATACTATCATGTGATCTGTCGCCCTAGAGTGAGTACACATTCTCTTCTTCATCCAATTCAACTCAACACTTGTGTGTTCCTTTGTCCTTATGTCTAGTTTTCCATGGGATCTTTATCCTGGGGGTTTGATCACCCCTCTTGACTATTTTATTCCATCTTTCTAGCATAGGTGCATTTGAACCCTCCTCTCGATGTTCATGGCTATTTTAATGTGAGTTTGAAGTAATTTCATCCTCTCCCTAAAGTGGGAGCTAAATGTGCTATAGAAAAATGGCCCCTTGTCATTTTCATGGCATTTTAGGTCTTGTTTCACGGTGTTGGAACTATGTTGCTTTCATTTTATGTTGTGGCATGGCTTGAACATGCTTATTTAGGTACTAAAATTCAAAGAACGACATCTTGTGAAGGTGTTGTGAAGTGTTGTAAGACATTTCTACATTCTTCTAGACTCTATTAAATACAATTCACCTAAAAATCACCTTTTTATTCATCAACAAGCCCTATTTTGAAGTGTTCTAAAGTCTTGTAACAAGCTTTCACGCTTTTGTAGGCACATCTTCACTATTTATCCCTTTCTAATGCTTTATTTTTCCCCTTTATGCTCTCATATGCTTAATTAAGTGTATTTTTGAGTATTATCCCGACAAAAAACATTAAATACAAAATATTTCCTAACACTTGTTTTTAGGTCCTAGGTGGTACCCATTCACCATGGGCGGTGAATGAGACCCCCTTGGCCCCAAATTCAAAAATATTTTAAATTTCCTTTTGGTAATTTTTTTCAAAATCACTTGATGTCGGCCTGTGATGAGGTATGAATGGGTAACTAAGGCACAAGTGTGTATAAATAAGTGATTTTCAACTCATTTCAACCCCCATTCATCAAGTTCACTTATCCACCTATTCACTCAAGTATTCAAGCATTTTATAACAAAAATTCAAGCACTATTCAAGCACTTTGAAGCAGCCATTGACATTACTTCAGAATTGCATCATCAAGGGTTTGGTAAGTTAATAGCAATTGCATGTTTTTAGTTTATCATTCCTTTGCATTTCATTACTTTATTGAAGGTTTGATTACCAAAAGTGGGGATTGACTAAGGAAAACCCCTATTCACTAACCTTAAACCATTTTTCCCTATTACATGTTTGTTTATAGACCTAGGTATCCATATTTGACAAGCCTTTTAATGTTGAAGATTTGTTTACAACTCAACTAGGTGCTTCAAGTCAACTTAAGTCTATTTAAAGCTTGGAGAAGGTTTTCTGTCAATTTTCTACAGAATTGACTTTGGCAAGCTAACAAGTAGTGATTTCTAGATCTGGTGTTGCAGAGTTATCTCCTGAATTTTCAAAAATTTGGGAGAGGACTGATTCACCACTTGTGATGAATGAGTCCCACCTTAGTACTAAAAATTTGAATTTTTTCAGATTCCATATCCTGACAGACGAAAAGTTGCTTCCGACAATTTTTCAACAAGAGTAGGACTAATTCACCACCCTAGGCAAATGAGTCCCATTGTGAAAAATCAGTAATTTTCATCAGCATTCAAAACACTCTAGAATCAACACATTTCATCTAGGTGCACTCAGATTCATCCTATTCCTTTATGTTCTACATAATTTCTTCATTTACTTAGTTGTTTGCATATCATAGTGAGTTTTCAAACATAGTTTTAATTGCACTTTTGCATTCATTTTCATTCAGTTAGATTATTCAATTGCATTTAGTTAGCTTCATTTAGGTTAGACAACATAACACATAACATTAAATTGAATGAACCATTAGCATTTTTGGCCTACTTCTGTCCTTTTAGGTGAAAAACTCTAGAAGAGTTAGAGAAGCCCTAGGAACCAAAAATCAATGGTTCAACCACCCTTTGGATACTCACCTAATAGATAGCCTGAAGTTCTATTTCCTCAGAGTGAGCGTGCATTTTTTGACAAATAGCTTAGATCTGATCCACATCGTCTTGGACAAACGGTTGAGGCTTGATCCACCTCTTCTTATTTTTGCTTATTTTTTATTTTTTCTATTTTTATTGGAATTGCATGATCATGTCTCTTGATGCTACATATTATACACCATGTATGTGTCCTCTTGTGCTTGTTTCAGTTTGACATAGCATCTTCGACACTAGGGGCTTGACCACCTTATCGATCTTTATTATCTTAGGCCATCCATAACGTTACACTTGGACCCCTCTTGAAAATCTACTTTAGTGTGAGTTTGAAGCAAGTTCATCCTCTCACTAAACTAAGGGCTAAATGTGGCAATGGAAAAATCACACCTTTTCCATGCTTGATTTAGGAATAATTAATGATAAATTAGACTTGATATCACCTTGATCTAGTGTTGTGATGTGTTTTACACATCCACATTAGGTTTTGGGCCCTTTTAAAGCTAAATAAACCTAACATTTCCTTAATTTGGTGTTTTAAAGTGTATTTATTTACACCTTCACATTAAATTTAGGAGGCTTCTAAACTAAATGGACCTAATCTAGTGTTGTATTTTTTTTTAAACTTTCACATTGGATTTGGAGCCCTTTATAGCTAAAAAAACCAATTTTTTTCTTAATTTGATGTTGTAAAGTATATTTATTTGCACTTTCACATTAATTTTTGGTCCATGGGTATGTGCAGGATCATCATGGAAAAAATAGGCCCTTAAGTGGCAAAAAATTCAAAAAAATCGAGTTAGGAAACTTGACATAAAAATTTGAATAAGTTATCTATATTATTTCAAAAATATGTAAAAATAGAATCTGTAGCAAATTGAATGTATTTTCTAAACTACTAGGTTTGTTTAAAAAAAACTATTTGGTGAAAATTTGAAATTTCAATGTACTTGAATTTTGGAAAAATAAGAAATGGGTGTAACCACCCCACAATAAAATGATAATATTTTTATAAGATTTTACATATAAGTAGAGGACTCATGTCTCAATGTGATGCATATTTTTTGTAATTTTTTCCAAGTAAATAATTAATTATGAATTTTTATTACAACTTTTAAAAATATAAAAACTTATGTCCACCACCTTAACTTGGTCAAAACTTTATGAAATTCAATTTTATTTTTTAATCCTATAGTATGTGAAGCATAGAATGTGATGTATGTTTTGGATTCAAAAATGTGATATCATTTGAAAGCTATAGATATTTTTCAATCAACCTATCAATCGGAATTTAGTTGTAATTGAATAGAAAATGAATAATAATTACTTATTAAATTCAAAGTAAAGCATAATTTATATTAGTGGAAATCTGGGAATCTCTTTCAAAACCCTTTTCGTTTTATCAATTTTGGGTAAAAAAAAAGTCGTCAGCCACATACCCATTATATTGCCACTTTTTGTCCCATCATGATCCTGCACATACCCCCATCTTGCATTTATGACCTTACTATAATCATTAATAGGCCACTAAGACCCTATATTATGCATCCCAAGGCATATTTCAATCATAATCCCAACAATATCAATAAATAAACTTAATTTCTTAACACCCCCATACTTCTACCACGTAAAAATTCCACATGGGACCTGTATGCCACCTTTTTTGTATGATTCTCACCCAAGTGGGACCCATATGCTATAGATGGCATATGAGTCCCATTAGACCTATTTTTGGGGTTTTGAGTGAGAAAATCTAGGTTTTAAGTTTAAATTTCATAAATGTATATCTGTGGGATCCAATTAATGAGATATTAGATGGAATACCTATATAAATGAGGTCTCAAATCATTATTTCATATAATCCTACATGATATCAATTCGAGCACTTAAGAGTTAAGCATTCCAAGACTTCACAAGAGCATCAAGAAAGCATTCAAGATTATTTCTAAGACATTCAATGGAAGAATTCTTCATCAATTATTGTACCAATTCAAGATCCATTATCATGTCAATGTTATCAACCATCAGGCATGTTGTTGAGCTAGTGTTATGATATAGCATTGAAGATTCAATATTAAGCATTGTTCTACACTTATTTCAAGGTCTAGATCTACATCCTTCATGGCCACTTCATGTTAGATTGTTGATTCATGTTACAAGACATCACTCAAGATATTATTCTTCATGTTCCATGTTCCATGTTTAATTTCCTTTTTTCATTGTCTCGTCATTTGGTTTAATTCTCCCAAAGGGTTTTGACCAAGGAAAACCCCTAGTCACTAAAAAATCAACAAATTTTCCTCTCTTTACATGTGTTTTTGTAGATCTAGGTGTCTTGGAGCTTGAATATCTCTTATACATTAGGTTACAAGCTTGGAGAAAGTTGTTAGAGTTGTCCCCTCATTTGCAAGGTTTTTATCTTCACAAAAGTCATCTACAGGTCTAAAATTAGGGTTTTAGATCCGAAAATTAGTTTGGAAGGAAACAATAGAGATTGGTGTATATATCTGAACTTTGAATTCCCAAAAAAATGGAATGGGACTAATACACAAGAAGTGGTGTATGAGTCCCACTACAAGCATTTTTCCATATTTTTGTAGTTCTAGATACCCTTTTTCTAGAAACCTATTTTAAACCAGAAACCCTAATCTAGGATTGATATGCCCAGATTGTTCTATGAGTTCCAGTAGACCAAAATTTCATTTTTTTTCAACATTTCAAATCTTCATTTAGTCTTCTTTAGGTTTCAAGGTCCACACATTTCATCTTGCAGTTCTCTATTATGATTTATATGTATTTTTAGGTCATTTAGTGAAGTATTTCATGATATTAGGGTTAAGCATTAGATCTTACATTTCATTTTTCTTTCCAAGCCTTATCTTGGTGGTGAACCCCTCTTTTCTTCATAATTAGACCCTAGGAAATCCCTCTTGCAAGATCTCTTTCCCATACTTCATCATTGGTTTGAGATCTCTAGGGTTTCCTTGAATGTGGAGTATAAAAGATTGTTGTTCTAGGTCCTAAACTATAGTGACAACAATTTTCTATCTTATATTTTTCTGAACCTACATTTAGAACATTTTATTTTCTTATTTGGAGTGCATCATCATCCTAGATCTAGCTTGCATTAACTTTGGCACTAGTTAATTTGCATCTAGGGTTTCAAAATATTGCATTAGTGAAAGTGCATATACATTGCATGTTTGCATCTTGCATCACTAAAAATCATCTAAAATCTACATTTTCATTTAGTTCAGACATCACCCAAACTAGAAAGCATAGAAAAATACTTAAAATTTCCCAAAAATTGTGAAAAAATCCCTAACTGGGACTCATACACCCCTCTTGCCAATTTAGTCCCAATCCAAATTTTTAACCTCCTTTTACGGTGTTAAAAAATTATTTTTGTGCTTCCTAAGCTTGCTAGTAACATATACTATAAGTATAGAAATTTTCATGAATATTTTTTTTAGTTATCTATGTCAAAAACATCAATTTATAGTAGTCATTTTTTAAATCATTTCAATAGAAAACATGATCAGATCTGAAAATTTTCACATTTCTGAAACTTTGCATCATATGGATAAAAGTAATTTTCATCTTTGGATATACATTGTTTGCATTCTTGAAGTTTTGCATACATTGGATAAAAGTACTTTTCAACTTTGGATATACATTGTTTACATTCTTCAATCATTGCATAAAATGGTTAGAACTATTTTTCATTTGTGTTCAAACAATGTTAGTACCTTACCTTTATAGGCATTCTAAGAAAAAGTTCATATCCCCTTCTTATGAGAGTTCTTTAGTGAAATATAATACAACCTTGGACAATCCTAATGATCATATTTGTTCTTCTCCTCATATCTCTCATGTCCGTGAAGAAGATATTTTGGTGTTAGAAGAACCTGTCAATGAGATTTTTGAGAATCCAAGTTGTATCTCTCCCTCTACCTCTCTTATTAGGTAAGGAATTTATGAACAAGAAGAAACAACCATAGGTAATCATGATGATAAAATAACACACCAAGAGACCAATGAAACCTACCTACATAAGACTTCAACTAGTCTACATTCAACTCCCAACATCTTCCCCTCTTTTGATAATGTTTTAGATGATTAAATTGAATGTGAGGAGGATATGTTGGTGTTGTACGATCAAACCTTTAAGATCTATGGCAACCCTCTTTATGTTCCTACCACTACCTATCCTATTTTGGAAGACATTATGGGACAAAGGAGTGGAAATTTGGACAATCTTTACAATCACATTTGTTCTTCTCCTAGTATCTCTCCTAGTTGTGAAGAAGATACTTTGATGTTAGAAAATACAACCAATGAAATTCATGAGAATCTTATGTGTCTCTCTTCCCCTAGGAAAAACATTATTGAACAAGAGAATGTCATGAGTGATAAACAAGAAAATTCAAACGTTGATCATTCCCCTACTTGTGATGAAGTAATTTTGGAAGAACCAATCCTTGAATGTCAAGAACATTTGGTTTTTAGTTCCCCTAAAAACCCTAGGGAAGATATCATGGTGCAATAAAATGATAGTAGTGATGTGACTTCCTTGGATTATGGTGAAAATATGATACTAGATTTCCCTTTATTAGAAGTACATCAAACCAAGACCACTAAGGTTATGAATGCACCAATGTCTGCTAAATCCCCCTTAACTATCAGACCTCCTACATACCCTATGGGAAATCCTAAGAATCCTCTAATCCTTTACCCACCTTCACACAAACCTGAAATTATCCTTTACCCACCTAAGAATAATGTGTCATAACAACCGAGTCATAATACCATTGCTCATACATATAACACTAGGAGCAATCTGTAGCAAAGAAAAACACCTTCAACATCCCTCCCATTGCCTAATCCTATCCTACTAACCCTATCTTACCGGGTCCTCCTTGTGGAAAGGAGTATGATCTTGTTGAACAACTAAGTAATTCTCCTACTAAGATATTAGTGTGGGTCCTTATTCAAGCCTCCCCTCACTATCATAACATGATTCATAGTTTCTTGCAACAAGTTCATATCAATTCTAATGCATAACCAAATAAAATAGTGGCCCTTATTCAAGGAATGAATGCTGACATTGTTTTACACCAAAGTGAGATCCCTCCTTTAGAAGTGCAAAACCAAAATCACACTTTCATAATAATATCTTGATATAAAAGGACATGCATAAAGAGAACCCTCATTGAAAATGGCTCCACCCCTAATGTGTGTAGTGTATCCCTTTTGGATAGGCTTGTTGTGGATAAATAAAAAATTCAACCTAACTCTTTATCTATTAAGGGATTTGACAATGTAGGAAAGAAACCACTTATTTTGATCACTTTTCCTATTACAACTAGAAGGTCAACATTAGAAACACCAATCCATGTTATGCCCCACAATATTTCATATAACATTATTTTAGGAAGATCATGGATTGATGCAATGAATGGGATGCCTGCTACTATTCATCATGTAATGAAGTGTGTCTATAGCAAAAAAGTATACCCATTCAAAGCTGACCCTGAGCAAAAAAATTGTTTAAACATTTAGAAAAACAAGGAAAAACCTTTGAAAACATTAACACCAACTACACAAGTAGAACCCATGCAAGAAAAAAAAGATAGATGTCCAAAACCCTTCATAATGATATCACTAGATGATTTGGGGTCATTGAATTTATAACCAAAATTCATGGGAGAATACAAGATCATAAACAAAGACTCTAAAAAGGGAAAAGCAAAAGTAGTAATGTCAACAAAAAATTTGGATGACCCTTCAAAAGCATCCACCTCAACCACTTTAAAAGAAAAAGAAAATTACACAACAAAATTTGATGAAATTAATTATGAGCAACCACCAAATCCAAAAGAAATAAAAAATATTTATAGAAAAGTTTATGAAATGATGGAACAACTTGTATATAGTGGAAAAGGATGTGGTACTAGAGAAAGAGGTATCTATGTCCCTATATAGCCACACCGGTAAGAAAAGACCAGTGGTATTGGTTATTGGCCATTGAAAGAAACAAACAAGCCTTCACTTAATATCAAAACTACTACAAAATATCCTTCTAAGCCAACTTTAACATTAGTGCATTTTGAATTGATAGACACTAGTGGTCATGATTGTTATCCTTTGAAAGAAACAATGAAATATTTTCTTAATTTCAATGTCATCATGAAAAACACTAATGATTTCAATTCGCTAGCTTTTACACACTCCTATAAAGGAGAGAAAAAAATCTCACAATCTAAAGAGTCTTGCATAAGTATGACATCTTGTACTAAGCAATAGATATCTTTGTTGCAAAATAATGAAACATCCTCTACTTTCGATCAAGAGAGTATCTTGACGAGACTCCTCCAAGATCATTTGATATCCCTCCCTACAAGAACACAAAACAAATTTTACTAAAATAATTCATTTTGTGCATATCACAGAGTTCATGGTCATTGTACTAATGAATGTAAGGCTTTAAGTAATTGAATTCAACATCTTAAGGATCGTGGTGCTCTTCCTTGTGCTGAACCACCTAGTTCCTCTAATTGAAACTTATTTTCATCCTATTTAGCTCATCTTTGTCATGCACTAAGTGAGGGAAAAGGGTTAAGTAGCCTTGTCCTAGTATGTAACTTGTTGTCTCTTTTTTCTAGTTGATTACCTTTAATGTACATATAAGAACAAGGTTGGGATGTCGACGACATGCCTTAAGTGGGCTGGCATGTGACATGCTACCTTTTGGGGGAAACACCTTTTCATGACGTAGCTTATTCGAATTATATGACTTGGCATAACACTTTTTGAATAAGCTCTCATGTCTTCTTCATTTTTAAAGCAATTGCTCATAGTAATGGTGTTAGCAACCTCTTTAAAGCGGGGGTTGGAGTCACTGTAAAAGTAACCCTTCTAATTTTTATGACTTGTTTGAGACCTCCTTGTGATTTTGGTTCAAATTTCTCTTGATTTAGTGTTGCAATGTGGATAACACATTACATTAGGCCTTGGGCCCTTGTAAACTAATGAGATTTTAATGGTGAATTGCAAAAGTGTTGTGAAGTAACATAGTTTCACACTTTTCTAGGGTTTTATCAAATAACCTAAGGATTTTAATCATAATCAACTTTAATCTTACCTTATTTGGAGTGTTGTAAAGTGTTATAACACACTTTCACTTTCCTCTAGGGTTATCATTAATAATTGGGATTTCTTATGCTTTAATTGGCCCTATTTTGCATCCAAAAACCTCATTTATTGCACTTTTCAAGGATAATCCTAACACCAATCATTGACCAATCATAATTCAAGTGTTCCTAGATTGTGTGGCCTAGATTTCATGTCTAGGACTCATTTTCCACCTTGGTCGAATAAGTCCCACCTAGGTATTTTTGGCCCCGATGCATGTTTCGCACGTTTCTAGGTGTATGCACCTAAAAATGGTCATCATCTTTAATTAATTAAATACTAGCTATTTGATTAATATTTCAACTACATATAAATAAATTCTCAATTTATTTATATTGTTCATTTTCTAAATTCTCCAAATCTAATTCATCTTCTTCTAAATTAATTAAGCAAACAAGGTTCCCTAAACTTGTTTTTTGAATTAATCTTCACTAAATCCAATTAGGAATTAAAGCGCATGTATACAACTTTTTGTGCCACCTCACCAAGGTCACATGAAAATAAATAACTCTAATTTTTAACTAGAATTATATTCAATTCATTTCAAAAATAACATGGCTCATTCCTCCCACACTTCCACCAATTTTGGAGCACATGACTTATTCCTCCCACACTTACACTAATTTTGGAGCACACGACTTATTCTCCCACACTTCCACCAATTTTGGAAGTGCATGGTCTTCTCTTCCCACACTTGAATCTTCCATCCAAATGGAATTTCTCCCATTGGTCAAGAGATTATTCCATCCAAATGGCATGTTGTCATTGATCAAGGGGAAAACATCTTGATTCTCTTCATCTTCACCGTCCATTCTTCTTATTCAAATCTGGACTGTTGATTATTGCCACCTCACTATATTCTTGGAAAAGGCTATAAATACAACCGTTGGGCCTTGTATTTTGCATCCAAATTTGAAGTAAAGCTATAATGTAGGTTTTATCATTGGAGCTTGGAGAATTTTGGGAGTCTTATAGCTAATTTTTATATCATGTTTTTCTTTGCATTTACATCTTAGATTAACATATTGCTTCATAGTTGCATTTTAGATTAGTTCATTTTAAGTTTTCATTTGAGAATATGTAGAATCATGCATAGAATCATATAGATTAATACTATAGTATCTAGCACCACTTGTTCATTTATCATCAACATCATACTTCACTCATCATAGCATTCATCATCATTGTTTGCATATAGTTTCATGTAGGCATTAAATTGGCTTGCATGTTGAATGTTATCTTGTTTCCTAAGTAGTCATTTTAACAACCATTGTGCTCATAGAAATATGAGGGCCAAATAGTTTTATAAATCCTTAGGAATAGAGGACAATGAGATGTTCTTGAAAGATTCATTAAGATGCAATTTAGAATAGTTTACTTCGCTCTGAATCTTTAGTATAAATAGTTTCATTAAGGTTTGTGTTGATACTAACTTTCTACATTTCCCACACACACATGGGACCCACCATGGGGCCTTGCCCCATTTATTACTAACATACTTGAGAATTTATGTTCACAAGTTTGAATGTGAGCCTTTTGGAGCCTCTTGGAGCCTCTTGCACCCATTTTGGAGCCTCTTGCACCCATTTTGGCATCTTTTGCACATTCTGTGGCACCTTTGGTCTCTATTTTGGTGCCTTTTGTCCATACTATGGTGTCTTTTGCACATTCTAGGCTGCTCGTTTTCTATTTTGGCACATTTTGTCTATGTTTTGGTGCCTTTGGTATCTATTTTGGTGCCTTTGGCTCATTTTGTGGTGCCTTTTGCACATTATGGGTTGCTCTTTCTTTGTTTTGGTGCCTTTTGTCTCTATTTTGGTGCCTTTTTCTCATTTTGTGGCACCCTTTGTCTCTATTCTGATGCCTTTTGTAGTTTTAGGAGGAACATGGAGAATTGAAGTGAAATAAAAAGCATTTGATATCCATTCTACTAAATACGCTAGTCAAAGACAATCTTATCAAACTATTGATGATTTATGCAGGGGATAGAGTGATTTAATGCTTTACTTGTTCCCTTTTGGTTAAGTTAGGAACATAGCTTAAGTAAAAGGTTAATGAACACCATGTCTTTTGTGCTTGATGGATGGTAGGCATATGCTTTCCCCTTAATTGGGTGACCAAAAAGCTAAAACCATTCAATTTTTGTGTGGGAGTGTGAGTTGAGTATATTGGATGTGTTCTCTCCTTATTCATGTGGAATAAAGATTGACCAAACTATGGGTATACTTGCTTTCCTTTGTTTATCTTAGAGGGTTTGCCTTGTGGGAAAAATTAATCAACCAAAGGGAATGACCCAACCGGTAAAACACTAAAGCCAAGGGACTTCCAACTGGTATATAAATGTGGATACTGGAACAAAGGATAGTATCATGAGGATAGTTCTGATGAGAAGGGTATAAATGGTCTCTTGCCGCATGGATTATCCCCCATGAATGGAATTCCCACATTAAAACCCTTGTTATAGTTTGGCCAAAAGCCTTTATCTATTCTTTGGTGAAGCAATGGTTGTTGTGAAGGCATCCAATTCTTGCAATTTTTAGTAGAAATGAAAAATATGCCATGGGAGATTCATGGGTATTGATGCTTGGCTACCCCGAGAAGTGAGTGTCGTGGAGGGGAGGTAGTGGGGTCAAGCATCTAGTCATCCACTAAGAATAAGTGTGGTTGGGGTAAAACCCATGTGGAATCCAAAAGAATATAGTCTTTCACAACCTTAGGAGGGTACATTGTTTGATGTGTCTTTATCCAAGTGTTTTCAAAACAAACAAAATGTCACATGTCAAAAGTGAAAACCTTGATTTAGAATTGCATTTAGTGAAATAACCAAGTCTCCCATTCAAAACTCAAGAAAACGAAGAAATTTTTCAAAGAAATTTTTCAAAAACCAAGTTTTAACCTGTTCTAGCACCTTTGGTCTCTGGTTTGGTGCCTTTTTCCCATTCTATGGCACCTTTTTCTCATTTTGTGGTGCCTTTTTTCTCTGTTTTGGCACCTTTTGCAAAAACACAAAATAGTGACCTAGGTCCATTTCTTGCGTGTTAGTTAGTCCCATCTTGGGAATCCTTAGTAGTGTTCAATCAATCCTTAGGTAAAAAAGAGTCTAAACATGTGTGTTACCAAATGATTTCATGAAAGATTAAAATTTAGAAACCAAAATCCAAACCTCTGTCCAAAAGAACACCAAAAATGTCTATCAACACTTGACAAATTTAGAAAGAAGTTGACCTTCAATTTCTACAAAAGAGTTTGCAAGAACAATCCCAAATTATACATCTTTTACTATTGTCAAAATCCACAACTTTTCCAAAGATTTGAGTACCTCATTTAGGAAGAACATTTACTTTTGGTTTCACAGTTTGAACCAAAATTTCAAAATTTTCTGAAGTTCAAAATCATTCCTTAGGTACCTTAGAATCTAAACTTGTTAGAATTGACCTCTACAAACAAAATTTTCCAACCTAAACCTAGATCTAACATCACAAAGTACCAACATTATAAATTTTATCACACCTTTGGTTATTAAGCCTAGTTTCATCAATAGGATTTATCATCCTCTCATCACAAAATGAGGCTATATAATAAAATCAAACTTAGTCTCATTAGAATTTTTCATTCTATTTTACTTAGTTGTAATCCTTGCTACTTTTCCAAAACCTAGATCAATGTTTAGTCAAAACTATAACTCTTGTATTCCCATTCAAACAAGGTTACAAAAATTAAAGCTTAAGGAAAAAGGACTTGAAAATCAAAACATTGAAGAGCCAAACATTGAAACTCTGAACATTGAAACTCCAACCATTGAAATTCCAATCTTTGAAACTCAAACCATTGAGACTCAAAACATCAAAAATCCAATCATTGAAACTTAAAACACCATGGAAGAGGCTAAAGAGAATCCTTTTCATGGACTCAACAACAATGATAGGGAAAAAATAACCAAAGAAGATATCCAAAATGTTGAACAAGATCCAAACTTCCACAAATGTTTAGAATATTTTTTTGAAAGAAATGGGGAAAAATACTTACTCATGCTATTAAACAAGGTGTCAAATTACCTAACGATTTTGATGTGAATCAATTGAAAGCACCTCCCAAAAAGCCTAGAAAAGAAATATAACAAATGGTTGCCCTAACTCAACAAAAATTTCTTGATATACAAAGGGGAAATTCAAAATGATACTTGCTACAAGACATTTTTCCATATCCATTTGATCAAAGTATTCACATGATACCCTTTCCCAAACACTATGAGTTCCCAAAATATGGCAAATACAATGAAAAATCCAATCTGATAGACCATGTGAGGGAATTTAGGACCATCAGTTTTGAATTTACATATGAGGAAACATATTTGATGGGATTATTCCCAAAAAGCTTAGGTGGACATTTTCTTGAATGGTTCTCCAAACTCACCCCACCAATTAACACATTTGGGGAATTAGTCAACAAGTTCATCACCCAATATTCATATAACATTCAACATGAAATCACCATGAAAGATCTTTGTAACCTAAAACAAAAGAAGGGTGAATCATTCCCTGTGTTCTTGCCAAAATGGAGAAGGATATTCACACTATATTATCATCCTATACCTGAAAAGGAAAAGATAGAAATCTTTATTGACAATATCAATGACGAGATAAGTTATAGATTGGAATTGCAATGTCCCCCAACCTTTGAAAAATTTATTGAAAATGGGATTAACATTGAAGAGGCTTTAGTCAAGAGAGGATTCATCAAAATATACAATGAAAACAACTCATCAAACTCCTCCAACAATTACAACAGTGGTGACAAACCAAAGTTTTGGAAACAAAACAAGAATGTGGGTAAAAATGATGGCATAGTTGAAAACCAAAATGCAAAACCTATATTCAACTTAACAACATTCACCACCAAAACTAATCAGAACAACAATCAAGGTAATGTTGAATCTCAAACACCATCATATCAGACATTCTCAAATCGAAGAAGGTTCACACCTTCAGACCAATCATTGGAATCAACTTTGAAAGAGATTCTTGAAGCAAAAGTCATAACATTACTGGAGAAACAAGAGTATAACCCACAAGTTAAACCATCTTGGTGGAATGATGCACACTTCTATTATTTTCATCATACCAAAGGACACAAGAAAAATGATTGTATATAGCTGAAACATTTGATAGAAGACTTGATTGATAACACTTGACCATATTTGTAGAAGGACCCCAAATGAACAATGATCATGGAGCATTCAAGAACCCTCTACCAAACTATGAAAAAGGGGAATATTCTTCATCAAACAACAAAGGAAATAATGTAAACTATGTCTATGACACTACCATTCTTAAAATTTCTATAGTTCACAATTAAATTCATGATAAACAAGACATTTTATCAGCTGATTTGAAAATTTGTCAATCCCAAGCTATGGTGGGACACATGACCGCACCTCATTTCCTATCATTTACAAATAATGATGATGCATCACTCGCTCATCTACATAATTCTCCACTTCATATTGAGGTTTTGATCCATAAATTTTTGGTCAAACATGTTTTAATAGATGGAGGAACTATTCTAAATATCAGCTCTTTAAAGTTTATCCATGCATTGGGTTATTCAGAAAGTGCAATAGATTCCAGTAAATAGATTACCATGAAGGCATATGATGTAGAGGAAAATTCATCTAAGGGATCAGTTACTCTACCAATCAGATTTGGCCCTGTGGTGAAAGATGTGGTTTTCCAAGTCCTTGATCTCTCCTTGACCTATAATATCCTCCTTGGAAGACCATAGATACACAAACTGTAAGTAGTATCCTCTACATACCATCAATGCTTGAAATTTTTGTACAATGGAGTTGAAATAGAAATACAAGGAGATCTTAATTCTTTCATGTCTGGCCATAATCAAAGTCCTAAAGTTGAAATCACCATCCCTAGCAATTGTGAAGCATCCCATCCTCAAATAAGTGTTGATCCTCAACTTGTCAAAGCATCCACTCCAGTCATTGCACTACAAGCCCCAAGGTCAAAATCCATGATCAAGGATGTGGAGAATAATATTTGGATAAGTTGATAGTAAAAGATACTACTATTGTAATCAAGAAGGGTCAAACTTCCTATAATTATGTCAAGATAGCTACAGAAGAAATACAGAAAGATGACCATGCTAGGATTGAAACCTTTTGGGACCCTGATGACACACCCACCCTTTCCATATCTAACTCTACCCAAGCTTTTAATACCTATGATAACCCCCTATTTGGCCAAGATATCTATGATAACCCACTTTTTGACCATGATCCTACTAAGGAAATCCACTCATCATCCTTCCATCACACTTGCCCTAGGCTAGGGTATGAATCTCCTAATGTTCCCTCTATCATGTCATCTTTCCAAGTCACTAAGGATGTGAAAGTCTTTGTTGATGTTAGCAGTACCAAAAAGGATAGTATCAAAGAATCCATTTATGGAATCACCACTCCCACTCCATTCATCTCACCCACATCCATCCACCTTGTAGACATGGATCAACAAGTATCACCTGAAGAAAATATAAAGGAGGAAATTCAAGGATCAAAGGTAAAAATTCCTTTATCAAATGGAGATCCATAATCAAAAGAAAGCTTGCCACAAAAGAAAAACCAAGAGAAGTCCCTTAGCCAAAATAAAAAGCTATTGGACAAATCAAAAGCAGAAAAAGATCAAGCAAAGTCCCTTAGCCAAGACAAAAAGCTACTAGACCAATCAAAAAGAAAGGAAGATTCAAACAAGTCCCCTAGCCAAAATAAAAAGCTATCGGAAAAATAAAAAATCAAATTCAAAAATAAAAGTGAGCAAAAGTTGATCTCCAAATATGTCTCTCCCTCAAAACTCATTGGGGGCATCTATCAAAGAAGAAAATCAAAGAAAGAACTTGTTGATTCATGGTCTACATCCATGTCACTCATACCACATATTCCCTTCCACCCATCCATGTTCACATACCTGTCATATCATTACACTTCCATTGGTGATGTCTTTCAATGCATCTTTGATAACGACCCCTTCACATACTATAACTCATTGATTGCCCAAGCTTCTTTTTGTATGAAGCCTGATGGACCATATAGGGTGCACATTAGGGATCCTATCATAACCTCTTTCATCTATCACCTCTACCATCCATCATATTTTCCACTCATGTTATTGATTTCAATCGGGTCCTTTCATCCAGCATGGTCATTCATGCAGGATTGAGGCATCATCATAGCAGTCTTCGAATTAGGACCATATAAGTTGTCCACACTAGAAGGGAGTTTCTTTGATGAACCCCTCAATAGCCTGCATCTCAAGAAGTTGTACACTTGAATCATCCAAGTGCATTGGGGAAAAGGTCCTGAAAATTACCAAAAACATCAGAAAATGTCTTGAAAAAAATGGTTGCCTTGATGAAAACCTAGAAAATGGGCATCTTGGTAACAACAAAAAAATCAAAACATGTGAAAAAGAGAAAAATACAAAAAAAAATAGGAAAAGGAAACCATACAAAAAAATAGAAAAATCAAAAATATCAAAAAAATCATAAAATATGAAAAAGTGCAATAAAAACAAGTAGTGAAAACTTGGAAACAAGCACTATTTGTGATAGGTTAGCTTTTCCATCTATTTGAGCATGTTGACCATTTTCTTTCATCATTCACTTTTTCCATCCATCTTCCTATCCTTTGAAAGCTCCATGTACATATCTTGGCATTGCATTCGTATCTCACACTAGAATGGGGGAAAAATTCTAAACTCACTATGGGAAAATAAGCTTTGAGCTTAAACCAATAGACAAACAACAGTAAGAAAAATGAAACAAAAACAATGATCATAGTGCAACTCAATGTTGAACATCAATCACCATCAAATTTTTTTTGCATCAAACATCCATATCATATCAAAAACCAAAAATAGGTCCAAATTCAATCAAAAAGTCAAAAAAAGAGTCATCTTTGTTGGGAAAACAAGGACAGACAACTAAGAGGGGGGGTGAATTAGTTGTCACAAAAATTTAAAATTTTCTTCCTTAACTTAAATCTTAGATCTGATGAATACGAAATTAACCACAAGCAATTAACACATCAGAGACACAAAGAACATCAAGATTTTTTATGTCGAAAGCCTGTTAGGGGAAAAACCATGGTGGATGTTAGTCCACAAGATTATACTCTGCTAAAATTATAATGAAAAATAATAAGGGGAATGCACATGCATTCAAGCACATTGCCTAGAGCTCACTGTTCAAATACAAAAGGGGCTCACCACCCAATAGAATAGGATTAAAAATCTAGAGGGTATGAACTGAGAAAATAGCTTCTGCACAAGCTTGATTATAGTTCCAATTAAGCTCAACACTTCTTCACACATCACACAATCTTCTTCACACTCTGCTTTGCAATTGAATGATATTCACACATACACACAAAGGAGCACACAAAGCACCTTCACGACCAACAAAACCAATGGAACAATCACACTTAAATATCTACTACATTAGATTTCACCACAACTTAATCAACCAAGAAAATAAATATATTTGCAATGTCAGCACATATTTACAAATAAAATTTTAATGTGAATCCACCAAGGTCAGCCACAACATAGTGGGGACCCAAATTTAAAACTCCAACACAAAAATACTTCAATTCATTTCACCTTGATGATCCACAACACACTACCACCGTCATGTCGGCCAAGAACAAGAAAAATCAAACATACAGAGAAAAAATATTCAACCACGAGCACACCAATCAATGTGGACATACCACAAAGATAGAGAATGACCTAAAAGCATCCAAGAACACCAAGAAAAAACATAGAAGAATCCACAACAACTGAGATCAATAGAATCACACAATCTTCATTCAAGAACACTAATAGAGACCACATAAACACTACCAGACCACAACACACTCAAAAATTCACGTGAACCTCTAAAACTTCTGGTAGATGATCTAGATATACTCAAAAATAAACCATTTAATCCACACAAACTAATATTCAATGTGTAGAACAAGACACCTTCAAGACCTACACAGTTCCGCTAGGAACCTAGAACACTTTCTTTCAAAAAAATTTGAATATCCTCGACATATACAACCTTTAGTACACCAAATGCTAATAGTGTTGAAATCAATGAAAACCACATATTAGCAACACATCCACAACATCCAAAAATTTTCCCCTTTGGAATTGATGGCAACACATGATGTGAAAATTACCATCAACCCAACATAGTTATTTCTTTTGCACTTCTCATCTTGAAAGGATTTTTCACATTACACTTCTCCCCATTTGACATGAATAGAAAAGGTAAAAATTACCTTCCCATATACACACTCTAAACCACATATATACACATATGACTACTCCCCCTAAGTAGTATCCAAGGAAACATCAATCTAGATCAGAATATAGCAATGAAGTTCATGGATTGATGCAAGAAAATTCATTTTTTAGTTCTTATCAAGATGGGTGATTACCCCTAGGATACATTTGAGATACTGAAAAGTATCCTTTGGAAATGGCTTAGTAAATATATCTGTAATATGTTCTTTGGTAGGCACATCCTCTAGTCTGACTTCTTTCTCATTCACTTTCTCCCTCAAGAAATGAAACTTGATTGATACATATTTAGTCGTAGAGTGTACATTAGATTCCTTGAGATATTTATTGCACTTGAGTTCTCATAGTATATATCAATATGCTCTTCATATGTCACCCTAATATCTCTTAGAAATTGTTTCATCCATATCACTTTAGTACAATTATTGGCAGCAACAATGTATTCAGCTTCAACAGTAGATACAAAAATTGAATTTTATTTTTTACTTAACCAGGAAACTAGCTTCTTCCCTAGGAAGAAAGTACCACCACTAGTACTTTTCTTGTCATCTACATCACCAGCCCAATCCACATTAGTATATGCACACAAAGTTATATCATCATCCTTTGGATACTAAAGTCCAAAGTCAATTGTTCCTTTTAGACATCTGAAGATTCTTTTGAGAGCAGTTATATGTGATTCTTTTGGATCAGCTTGAAATCTAGCAACCATACATACAACATTCATAATGTCTAGTCTAGTTTAAGTCAAGTAGATCAATCCACCGATCATTGACCTATATCTAGTTTGATTTTCCTTAGGAGAGTCATCATTTTGTGTCAACTTACATCCAGTCACCACGGGGGTACCAACAGGTTTGGAGTCATCCATCCCAAACTTGTTCAATAGTTCTTTCACATATTTAGACTGAGATATGAAGATCCCCTTGTCCAACTATGTAACTTACAATCCTAGAAAGAACTTCATATCTCCAATCATACTCATCTCAAATTCACTCTTCATTTCATCAGCAAACTTCATACATAGATTATTATCTCCTCCAAAAATGATGTCATCAAAAAATCTTCTATAATTAACTCTTTATCATTATCTAATTTGAAGTATAAGCTGCTATCAGTAGTACCTTTAGTGAGTCCAAGCTTCAGTAGGTATTTTTCTAGTCTAGCATACTAGGCTCTAGGGCATTGCTTAAGTCCATACAGAGCTTTCTTCAACCTGCAAACCATATCTCCCTTGTCTGTTAGCTAAAATCCATATGGATGTTCAATGTACACTTCTTCTAGTTCTCCATTCAGAAATGAAGACTTTACATCCATTTGATAGACTTTATTGTTCTTGTGCATAGCATAAGCAAGAAATAGTCTAATTGGTTCAATCCTAGCAACAAGAGAGAAGGTTTCTTAAAAATCAACACCTTCCATTTGAGAATACCCTTTAAATACCAGTCTTGCTTTATTCCAAACCACTTCACCTTCTTCATTTAGCTTGCTTCTAAATACCCATTTAGTACCAATCAATTTTTTGTATTTACGCCTTGGAACTAGTAGCCATGTGTCATTCTTTTCAATCTATGTCAACTCTTCCTTCATAGCTTCCAACTAGTGTTTATCTTGACAGACTTTAGTGATATTTTTAGGTTCAATCTTGGAGATCAGACAATATTCTTTTGCAATTTTTCTTCTAGTTTGCACTCCTTTATTCCTATCTCCTATGATTTGATTTTTAGAATGATTTAGCTTTACATACCTTGGATTTTTGGGACATTCTTGAGCTTCTGATTCTTCTGATCTTTCTTCTACACTTGCACTTGTCTATGCCTCATGACTGACTTGATTTACCAGAACAAATTGAGGTTGCTTCACTGGAACAACTGGAACATATGGAACATATGGCACAATTTAAAGTTGATTCTATGTCTGAACATTCTTCCCTTGGCTTGTAATGTCTTTGTTTCAATCATAACTAAAATGTCTGGATGATTTTACAGAATCCTCATCAACTCTGACATTTTCACTTTCAACCATCTTTCTTAGTGTTTTGTTATAGCACTAGTAGGCATTTCTTATAGTGGAGTAACCTAGGAAGATTCCTTCATCACTTCTTGTATCAAATTTTCCTATATCATCATCTCTCCTGATATAACACTTGCTTCCAAAGATCTTAAAATACTTAAGAGTAAGCTTGTGACCAAATCATAACTCATAACGACTCTTACCAAAATTACCATTAACATTTACCTGGTCCAAAGTATACATAGTAGTGCTTACTGCGTGCTTACTGCTTCACTCTAGTACATTTGAGATATATTTCCTTCCATCATCATTGTTTTCACAACATCCAAAATTGTTCTATTCTTTCTCTCTACAACTCCATTTTGTTGAGGGGTTCGAGTAATAGATCGATATATTTTAATTCCATGCTCTTCACAATAAGAGTTGAAATCCTTCAAAATGAACTCACCACCTCTATCAGATCCCAGACACTTAATTTTTAGACCTTTCTCATTTTCTGTGATAGCCCTGAAACTTTTGAACTTCTCGAATGCTTCACATTTTTCTCTTAAAAACGAAACCCAAATCATTCTAGAGTAATCATAAATAACCAACATAAAATACCTGTCTCCATGAATAATTATAATTTTGGAGGGACCACAAAGGTCAGTATCTAGCAGCTCTAGTAAATTATTTCATTGAAACTATCTCCTCCAGAAAGAGACTCTAGTTTGTTTACCCATATGACATTCATTACAGATTACATTAGAAAGCTTGACTAACTTAGGCAGATCTCTTATTGCTTGAGTAGAACTTATCTTGATAATGTTTTCAAAGTTTACATGACACAACCTCCTATTCCACAACTAGCTTTCATCTACTTGAGCAATTAAATAACTTCCACTAGCAGTATTCAGATGAAAAATATTACCTATTGTTTTTTTTCCTATTACAATCATATTCCTAGAACTCCCACATATCTTGCATCTTCCATCTTTGAATTGAAGATCATATCCCTTGTGAACCATCTATCCAACACTCAACAAGTTGTGCTTCAGGCCTTCAACATAGAGTACATCATTAGTGTTATCCTTACCATAAAGGAAAATAGATCCTCTACCATGAATCACACCAACATTGTTATCTCCAAATCTTACAACCCCACCAGATCATACTTCTCTAGACTCACAAATTTTCTTTTATCACCAGTCATATGATGTGAGCATCCACTATCAATGACCCACTCGTATTTTTCTTCAACTTGAGCTACAAGAGATTTTTCATCTTTAGTAGATTCAGTAGCAATAGGATTATCTTCAATGGTAGCAATGAAAGCCTATTCATCTTCTTTTCCATTATCTTTAGCAAACTCGTCATCAGTTATTGCTTCTTCAACAAAGTAGCTTCTCTTTTGGAATCTAGACTTTTTGAGGCTTAGATCTAGGAACTTTTTCAGGACATATTGATGCAAAATGGCCTATTTTACTACATGAACAACATTTAATACAAAATACATGCTTCATACTTACCTTTTCCTCTCCCTTCTTGCTTTGCAATCAATCCTTCCAATTCTTCTACCTCTCTTTCTTTATCTTCAAGTTGTTTGAGTTCTTCATCATACTTGGATATCTTTTTGGAACTCTCTCCCATACTATATATGTCTGTTACTTTTGAATACATTATCCTTGAATGTAGATTCAATCTTTGGTGTAGATTCACCAGATTCACTTATTTCAAAAGTAGCAAGCTTCCCAATCAATGCATCTCTTGTCATCTTGTTTATTGATCCGAACTCTTCAATAGCATGAAACTTCATTTTGTAGGAGGGAGTCAAGGATCTAAGTACTTTAGCTACAATTTCATCCTCATCCACATAACCACCAACACAGTTAATATCCATCACTATTTCATTCACTCTCTGCATAAAGGAAGTGATATTTTCATCCTCACCCATCTTCAAATTCTCATACTTGCCATTCAAGCTTTCTAGCTTAGCCATCTTCACCTATACATCTCCTTCATACAAAGTTTCTAGTTTCATCCAAATCTCATGAGTTGTCTACAGACCCATCACATTAGCCATCTTCAAATTTGTCAATGCACTCACCAAAGCTTCAACAACCCTAGTATTATTTTCAGCATCTTTGATCTCATCAACAGAAGAGGGACCATTATCAAGAATAGTATATGGATCTTTTGTAATCTTCCAATAGGCATCACCAATGCACTTTAGATGATATTGCATCCTGAATTTCCACATTGAATACTTATTGCCATCAAATCTAGGACTGTCCTTCTTGAATGTTGTCATCCCAAATCACCTCAAGCTTTTGGACTTTTTCAAAGGAACCTAATTTGATACCAATTGTTGGAAAAACAAGGATAGACAACTGAGAGGGGGGTGAATCAATTGTCACAAAAATTTAAACTTTTCTTACTTAAGTTAACTTAAAATTTAGATCTGATGAATAAGAAATTAACTACATGAAATTAACACATCAGAGAGACAAAGAAAACAAATTTTTTTTCATGGAAATCTTGTTAGGGGAAAAACCATGGTGGATGTTAGTCCACAAGATTATACTCTACTAAAAGTATAATGCAAAATAATAAGGGGAATGCACATGCATTCAAGCACACTGCCTAGAGCTCACTACTCAAATACAAAAGGGGCTCACTTCCCAACAGAATAGGATTAAAAATCTGGAGGGTATGAACTAAGAAAATAGCTTTTGCACAAGCTTCATTATAGTTCCAATTAATCTCAACACTTCTTCACACTTTGCACAATCTTCTTCACACTCTTCTCTACAATTGAATGATATTCACACATACACATAGAGGAGCACACGAAGCACCTTCATGACCCACAACACCAATGAAACAATCACACTTATATATCCGCTACATGATATTTCACCACAACTTATTCGGCCAAGAAAATAAAATATATTTGTAATATCGGCCCAAATTTACAACTAAAATTTTAATGTGAATCCACCAAGATTAGCCACAACATAGTGGGGACCCAAATTTAAAACTCCAACATAAAAATACTTCAATTCATTTCACCTCAATGATCCACAACATGCTACCACCATCATGTTAGCCAAGAAGAAGAAAAACTGAACATACAAAGAAAAAATATTTGACCACGAGCACACCAATCAATGTGGACATACTACAAAGATAAAGCATGATTTAGAAGCATCCGAGAACACCAAGAAATAACAGAGAAGCATCTAAAACAACTGAGATCAACAGAATCACACAATCTTCATTTAGGAACACTAACATATACCATAGAAACACTGTCAGACCACAAAAAAATAAAAACTTCACGAGGACCTCTGAAAATTTTAATAGGTGATCTAGACATACTAAACAATAAACCCTTTAATCCACACCAACTAATATTCAACATATAGAGCAAGACACCTTTAAGACTTGCACAGTTCCAATGGGAACCTAGAACACTTTATTTTATAGTTTTCTCAATATCCTTGACATATATGGCCTTAAGTACACCAAATGCTAATAGTATTGACATTAATGGCAACCAAAAATCAACAAAACATCCACAACATCCAAAAATATCCCCCTTTGGCATTGATGGTAACACATGATGTGAGCAATACCATCAACCCAACACACTTACTTCTTCTGCACTTCTCATCTTGAAAGGATTTTTCACATTACACTTCTCCCCCTTTGACAACAATGGAAAAGGTAACAATGACCTTCCCATATACACACTCTAAACCACATATTTGCACATATGATTACTCCCCCTAAGTAGAAGCCTTAGAAACATCAATCCAGATCAGAATATGGCAATGAAGTTCATGGATTGATGCAAGCAATTGCATCTTTTAGTTCTTATCAGAAGGGGTGATTACCCCTAGCATACCTTTGAGATACTAAATAGTATCCTTCAGCAATGTCTTAGTAAATATATCTGCAATATTTTCTTTGTTAGTCACATACTCCAGTCTGAATTCTTTCTCATTCACTTTCTCCCTCAAGAAATGAAACTTGATTAATATATGTTCAGTCTTAGAGCGTAGAACCAAATTCCTTGAGATATTTATTCCATTTGTGTTGTAATAGTATATAGAAATACACTCTTCATATGTAACCCTAATATCTCTCAGCATCTGTTTCATCCATATCACTTGAGTACACTTATTGGTAGCATAAATGTATTATGCTTTAGCAGTAGATAGAGAAATTGAGTTTTTCTTTTTACTTAACTTGGATACCAGCTTCTTCCCTAGAAAGAAAGCACCACCACTAGTACTTTTCATTTCATCTACATGACAAGCCCAATCAGCATTAGTATATGCACAAAAAGTGATATCATCATCCTTTGGATACCAAAGTCCAAATTCAATTGTTCCTTTTAGATATCTGAAGATTATTTCGACAATAGTTAGATGTGATTCTTTTGGATCAGCTTGAAATCTAGCAACCATACATACAAAATTCATAATGTCTGGTCTAGTCTGAGTCAAGTAGAGCTATCCACCAATCATTGACCTATATCTAGTTTGATTTTCCTTAGGATAGTCATCATTTTATGTCAACTTACATCTGGTCACCATGGGGGTACCAACAAGTTTGGAGTCATCCATCCCAAACTTCTTCAATAGTTCTTTCACATTGGACTGATATATGAATATCCCCTTTTCCAACTGTGTAACTTGCAATCCCAGAAAGAACTTCATCTCTCCAATCATACTCATCTAAAACTCACTCTTCATTTCATCAACAAACTTCATACATAGATTATCATCTCCTCCAAAAATGATGTCATCAACAATTTTTTTCATAATTAACTCCTTATCATTATCTAATTTGTTGTATAAGTTGCTATCAATAGTACCTTTAGTGAATCCAAGCTTCAGTAGGTTTTTTTTCAATATAGCATACTAGGCTCTAGGGGCTTGCTTAAGTCAATACAAAGCCTTTTTCAACCTGCACACCATATCTCTCTTGTTTGTTAGTTTAAATCCATCCAACTATTCAATGTACACTTCTTCTTCTAGTTCTCCATTCAAAAATGAAGACTTTATAGTTCTTGTGTGTAGCATAAGAAAGAAATAGTCTATCAGCTTCAATTCTAGTGACAGGGGTAAAGGTTTCTTCAATATCAACACTTTCCATTTGAGAATACCCTTTACATACCAGTCTTGCTTTATTGTAGACCATTTCACCTTCTTCATTTAGCTTGTTTCTAAATACCCATTTAGTATCAATCACATTTTTGTCTTTAGGCCTCAAAACAAGTAGTCATGTGTCATTATTTTCAATCTATGTCAGCTCTTCTTTCATAGCTTCCAGCCAGTGTTCACCTTGAAAGGCTTCAGTGACATTTTTAGGTTCAATCTTGGAGATTAGACAATATTCTTCTGCAATTTTTCTTCTAGTTTTCACTCCTTTATTCTTATCTCCTATGATTTGATTTTCAAAATGATTTAGCTTTAAATACCTTGGAGTTTTGGGACATTCTTGAGCTTTTTATTCTTCTGATCTTTCTTCTACACTTGCACTTGTCTCTTCGTCCTGACTGACTTGATTTACTGGAACATATGGGACAATTTGAAGTTGATTCTGTGTTTGAACATTCTTCCCTTTCCTTGTAATTTCTTCGTCTAAATCATAACTACAATGTCTGGATGGTTTGATAGAACCCTCATCAACTTTGACATTTGTACTTTCAACCATCTTTCTCAATCTTTTGTTATAGTAGTGCTAGGCCTTGCTTTTACTGGAGTAACCTAGGAAGATTCCTTCATCACTTCTTGTATCAAATTTTCCTATATCATCAACTCTCCGAATATAACACTTGCTTCAAAATATTTTAAAATACTTAATAGTAGGCTTGTGAGCAAACCATAACTCATAAGGAGTCTTACCACAATTACCATTAACATTTACCCCATTCAAAGTATACACAATAGTGCTTACTGCTTCACTCCATTACATTTGAGATACATTTCCTTAGATCTTCATTGTTCTAGCTACATCCAGAATTGTTCTATTCTTTCTCTCTACAACTCCATTCTATTGAGGGGTTTGAGTAGTAGATAGTTGTCTTTTAATTCCATGCTCTTCACAATAAAAGTTGAACTCCTTCAAAATGAACTCACCACCTCTATCAATTCTCAAGCACTTAATTTTTAGACCTTTCTCATTTTTTCCATAGCCTTGAAACTTTTGAACTTATCCAATGCTTCACATTTTCTCTTAAAAAGGAAACCCAAATCATTCTAGAGTAATCATCAATAACCAATATAAAAAACCTTTCTCCATTAATACTTTTGGCTTTGGAGGGACCACAAAGGTTAGTATGTAGCAGCTCTAGCAAATTATTTGAATGAAACTGGCTGCTCCAAAAAGAGACTCTAGTTTGTTTACCCATTTGACATTCCTTGCAGATTACATTAGCAGGCTTCACTAACTTAGGCATATCTCCTAATACTTGAGTAGAACTTATGTTGATAATGTTACAGTAAAATTTTACATGACACAACCTCCTATGCCACAACCAACTTTCTTCTACTTGAGCAATTAAACAACTTCCACTAGCAGTATTCAGATGAAAAAAATTACCTTTTGTTTGTTTTCCTTTTGCAATCATATTCCTGGAACTCCCACATATCTTGCATCTTCCATCTTTGAACTGAAGATCATATCCCTTGTGAACCATCTATCCAACATTCAACAAGTTGAGCTTCAGGCCTTCAACATAGAGGACATCATCAGTGTTATCCTTACCACCAAGGAAAATAGATGCTCTACCATGAATCACACCAGTATTGTTATCTACAAATCTTACAACCCCACTATCATACTTCTCTAGAATCACAAATTTTCTTTTATCACCGATTATATGATGTGAGCATCCATTGTCAATGACACACTCATATTTTTCTTCAACTTGAGCTGCAAGAGCTTTTTCATCTTTAGTAGATTTAGTAGCCACAATATTATCTTCAATGGTAGCAATGAAAGCCCATTCATCTTCTTTTCCCTTATCTTGATCAGACTCATCATTAGTTACTACTTTTTCAGCAAAATAGCATCTCTTTTGGAATCTAGACTTTTTATGATTAGATCTAGGAAATCTTTCATGACATCTTGATGAAAAATGACCTATTTTACTACATGAAAAAAATTTAATAGGAAATACATATTCATACTTACTTTTTCCTCCATCTTCTTGCTTTGTAATCAGTGCTTCCAATTATTCTACCTCTCTTTCTTTATCTTCAAGTTGTTTCAGATCCTCATCATACTTGTATATCTTTCTAGAACTCTCTCCCAGACTATATCTTTGTTTGTTACTTCCAAATATAGTAGCCTTGAACACAGATTCATTATTCAGTGTAGATTCACCAAATTCACTTATTTCAAAAGCAACAAGCTTCCCAATTAGTGTGTCTCTTTTCATCTTGTTTACTGATCTGAACTCTTCAGTATCATGAACCTTCATTTTGTAGGAGGGAGGCAAGGATTTGAGTAATTCAGCTTCAATTTCATCCTTCTCCATAGAACCACTAACACATTTAATACCCATCACTATTTCATTCACTCTCTACATAAACAAAGCGATATTTTCATCTTCATCCATCTTCAAATTCTCATACTTTCCTTTCAAGCTCTGTAGCTTAGCCATCTTCACCTATGCATCTCCTTCGTACAAAGTTTCTAGTTTCATCCACATCTCATGAGCTGTCTGTAGACCCATCACATTATCCATCTCTGAATCTAATAGAGCACTCACCAAAGCTTCAACACCATTGGTATTACTTTTAGCATCTTTGATCTCATCAGCAGAAGAGGGACCATTCTTAGGAATAGTATATGGATCATTTGTAATCTTCCAATAGGAATCACCAATGCACTTTAGATGACATTGCATCTTGACTTTCCACGTTGAATAGTTAGTGCTATCAAATCTAGGATTGTCCTTCTTGAATGTTGCCATCCTAGATCACCTCAAGCTTTTAGACTTCTTTAGATGAACCTGCTCTGATACGAATTGCTGGAAAAATAAGCACAAACAACTAAGAGGGGGGGGTGAATTAGTTGTCACAGAAATTTAAAATTTTCTTACTTAAGTTAACTTAAATATTAGATCTCGTGAATAATCAATTAACCACAAGAAATTAACACATTAGAGAGGCAATGAACATCAAGGATTTTTACGTGGAAACCCTATTAGGGGAAAAACCATGGTGGATGTTATTCCATAAGATTATACTCTGTTAAAAGTATAATGAAAAATAATAAGGGGAATGCACATGCATTCAGGAACACTACGTAGAGCTCACTGCTCAAATAAAAAAGGGGCTCACTACCCAACATAATAGGATTAAAAATTCGGTGGGTATGAACTGGGAAAATGGCTTCTACACAAGCCTGATTACAGTTCCAATTAAGCTCAACACTTGTTCACACTTCACACAATACTCTTCACACTCTACTCTACAATCGAATGATATTCAAAAATACAGACATAGGAGCACATGAAACACCTTCACGACCCACAACACCAATGAAACAATCACACTTATATATCCGCAACATGAGATTTCACCACAACTTAGTCTGCCAAGAAAATTAAATATATTTGCAATGTTGGCCCAAATTTACAAATAAAATTTTAATGTGAATCCACCAAGGTCAACCACATCATAGTAGGGACCCAAATTTAAAACTCCAACAAAAAAATACTTCAATTCACTTCACCTCGACGATCCACAACACGCTACCACAATGTTGGCCAAGAATAAGAAAAGTTGAACATATGGAGAAAAATATTTGACCACGAGTACACCGATCAATGTGGATGTACCACAAAGATAGAGCATGATCTAGAAGCATCCAATAACACCAATGAATAATAGATAATAATCTATAATAGATGAGATCAATAGAATGACACAATCTTCATTCGGGAACACTAACAAAGACCATAGAAACACTGTCAGACCACAACACACTCAAAACTTCATGCGGACCTCTAAAAATTAAGGTAGATGATATAGATACACTAAAAAATAAACCCTTTAATCCACACCAACTAATATTCAACGTACAGAACAAGACACTTTCAAGACTTGCACAGTTCCATTGGGAACCTAGAACACTTTGTTTTACAATTTTCTCAATATCCTTGACATATACATCCTTTAGTACACCAAATGCTAATAGTGTGGAAATCAATGAAAATGACATATCAACACCACATCCACATCATCCAATAGTCTTGTTGAACTACGTGGTCTCTGTGTATATAACATAGGCAAGGATAATCTTTGATCAGCCCCTGAGACCCCTAGGATAGGTCTTTAGGTTAGGTTCTTGGTCAAAATCTCGGAAAACACCTAAAAATTTTAGAAAATCAAAAAATCCCCAAAAACATCATAAAATCAAATCAAAAGGATGATGCTCTTCTAAATCATGGGTTTATCATGTTAAACACAAATGTTCATTTATTGTAATTTTATTTTTGTTATCATATCTCTAGAGACCCTTGATGATGTATCAAACTAGAGGAGCCAAGAAGGATTTTTATTTTTTTGTCTTTTGTCTGTGAGTTGATCATTATTACTATACAAATTTTCACGAGATGTGCACTACAAACTATCACTGATGACATTCTGAATTTGCATAGGAAAATAGTTAACTCTTGTTTGGCTATGCAAGTAATGCTCAGGTCATCTCAATTTAATTATACTTAGATGATTGTGTTAACTTCCAATATCAAACATGATCATGGAAGTAGTACTTAGGTCATCATGGTCTAAATATACCATTAATGCTTGTACTCACTTTCAACATTTTAAAGGCCCAATGATGATAAAAAGCATGACAAATTGGCTATTACGAATGATAATTTTTGCATACGAGATATGCATGGTTAAAGTAGATTGCATCCATGTTAGCTTACATCTATATTTATGGTATTTCCAAAGCTGCAACAATGATTTTATCTCTTGAATTAAGGGATTGAGTACACTTGACATGGCCAAAAACACATCATTTTCATATAGTTACACATCACTTGCATTATCATCAATTAGAAAACATTTAGTTGCATATCACATGCATCATCATTTTCATACATTAGGAAACATTACATCATTCATACATTCATGCATCACATCATAATATTTGCATCACAAAAATAAAAATGAAATCCATCACATCTCATTTGCATAATCAAAATCATTTCATTTAGTGGCATTAAGAAAGTGGTTCACTAAGCTTAAATGAGTGAGTCTCTTCAGATTTCCAAAAGAATTGGGAAATATTTCAGGTTTTGTGAAGGTTAATTTAAAAAAGAATCAACTGACGACAACCTTCCCACAACTCTTGGAAGGTGAGTAGATTCAATCATTTAAGCTTAAGACCCTAGAACACAATCATCTGCGTCACATAATCATCATTAATCATTACAAAACATCACACATCATTTGCATCACATCCATACATACTCAACATAGTCATCACATAGAGCATCATACATCATTTGCATAATCAAATCCATCATCCATACATCATATCAAATCATCAACCATGCATTATCATATCATCATTGCATACATCACAAATAAATCATTACTTAAGCATCATCAACCATGCATCATCATAATCATCATGATCATCATCACATATAAACATCATATAAACATCTCATGAGGTCAATTATCATTATCCTACCATTGAATCTCACCTATCATGAGATCAATGGAAATCTAACAATCAACTATCACAGAAACATCATCAAATCAATAAGTTGAATGCAATCATCAAACATCAAACACAAGGAGGCAACAAAAGGGCTTAATTAATCAGATTATCACCAGCTGGCTTCTACATCATTTTTCGAGAGATAAATCATGTCTGATATCAAAGTATCATTGGTTTAACATTGGATCATAATCACATAACTAAAACATCATCACACAATCATTTAATCCTCAATGAAACATCAAAAATCCACATTTTAAAGATCTATTTCTCGAGGGGGCATATATTCGTTAGTACCTGAAAATCAACGTCTGGGGTATCAAATTTTTTTTGAGCATTGGTATCAAATTTTTCTTTGAAGCAATGTGTAAACACATTACTTCAAAGAGGTTCAAAATGTATACACTTCAAAAAGGTCACCACCTTTAAGTAATTAAATACTAGCTATTTGATTAATATTTTGACTATGTATAAAAAAATTCTTGATTTATTTATACTGTTCATTTTCTAAATTCTTCAAATCTAAATCTTCTTCTTCTAAATTAATTAAACAAACAAGGTTCCCTAAACTTGTTTTATTTAATCAATCTTCACTAAATATAATTAGGAATTAGAGCAAAAGTCTACAACTTTTTGTGCCACCTCACCAAGGTCACATGAAGATAAATAACTCTAATTTTTAATTAGAATTATCTTCAATTAATTTCAAAAAGCACATGGCTGATTCCTCCCACACTTCCACCAATTTTGGAAGCATGTGCTCTTCTCTTCCCACACTTGAATCTTCCATCCAAATGGCATGTTTCCCTTTCTTCAAGAGATTCTTCCATCCAAATGGCATGTTTTCTTTGGTCAAGGAGACAAATTTTTGATTCTCTTCATCTTCACCATCCATTCTTATTCGTATCTAGACCATTGATTGTTGCCACCTCACTATATGCTTGGAAAAGACTATAAATACAACCCTTGGGCCTTGTATTTTGCATCCATATTTGAAGTAAATTTATCATGTAGGTTTTATCATTGGAGCTTGGAGCATTTTGGGAGTCTTATATCTATTTTTTATATCATGTTTTGCTTTTCATATACATCTTAAATTAACATATTCTTCATAGTTTCATTTTATCATCCATCTTGCATCATAGTTGCATTTTAGATTAGTTCATTTTAAGTTTGCATTTGAGCATATGTAGAATCATGCATAGAATCATATAGATCAATACCATAGTATCCACCACCACTTGTTCATTTATCATCAACATCATCCTTCACTCACCATAGCATTCATCATCATTGTTTGCATATAGTTTCATGTAGGAATTAAATTGGCTTGCATGTTGAATGTTATCTCATTTCCTAAGTAGTCATTTTAACAACCATTGTGCTCATAGAAATATAAGGTCCAAACAGTTTAATAAATCCTTAGGAATAGAGGACAATGAGACGTTCTTGAAAGATTCATTAAGATGCAATTTAGAATAGTTTACTTTGCTTTGAATCTTTAATATAAATCATTTCATTAAGCTTTTTGTTGATACTAACTTTGCACATTTTAGACACAAACACTAGGCATTTTTCATTTTGGGTCCCATACATTATGTGTGATGGGATGCATTTTCCACCTTGGGTGATTGAGTCTTGTTTGACCAAAATTCAAATTTAATTCAAATTTCTAGCAAGATTTTATTCTCCTAGATCTGATGACAACTTGTAGTGTTGTAATTTCAGGAATTCTTGCATAATTGAGTATAAATACAAGGTTCTTTCACTCATATTCTCACCTAAATTTGTTTACAAGCATTCAAGAGTTCTCAAGAGTATTTAAGAATCCACAAGAAAATTAAAGGAATTTCAAGGGTAGAGTACCAAGCATTCAAGTACATTCTTCAAGTTCCAATCATCATCTCAGATATTGCGTTCTTCATGTTTCTTATTGTGCTAACATTTGTGATGTAGAGTTCATGATCCAAGCAAGTGTTTCAAGGAACATCTATCTCCTTCAAGCTAGAGCCAAGAACCACATCCATTGTAGCCATTTCAAGCATCATTGTAGCACCTTATTGCTATGGTTTGGTTTTTTGAAACATTATATTTTATTAATTCATCATTCTCCTTTTATATTTTCTTTCATTTCAAGGTTTAATTGCCAACACAGGGTTTGACCAAGGAAAACCCTTATTCACTAACCTCCACAACATTTTTCCCTCTTCTTGTGTGTGATTTGTAGGGCTAGGTTGTGTATTTACCAAAAATCCAAGTTGGAGATATTTTTTCAAGGCCTCAAAATCCCCAAAGTTGTCATCAAGCCTTGGAGAAGCTTGGAGAAGGTCTACGTGTGGCATTTTGCAATTTCAAATATGGAAACCATTCAAAAAGAGTAGAGAAAATCAAGAACAATAGAATCTAGTTCAAAATTTATGGAAAATCAGACTAATTCACCACTGTTGGTGAATGAGTCCCACTGTACAAGCTTGATAGGCATTTTTATAGATCTGGATATCTTTTTGACTGAAATTTGTTCCTACACATTTTCCTGAAAACTACGCTGATTTTCCTAGCTTGGTGAATGCATCCCAGTCAGCATCAACAACATATTTTTTAGTGATCCGGACCTCCATTATGCCTTCTTTAATCTTCTAGGTGCACACTTTTAGTTTCATAGCTTCCAGTTACATTTTATTCATCTTTCTATGTCATCTTGCATATCACACTATGTTTTCCAATTCATTGTCTTTTCCAAGTTTACACTTGTTGTTGAACCCATCATTATCTATCATTAAATCTCTAGGACAACCTTATTGAAGGATTTCAATCTCCTTTGCATTGAGATCTATGGGGCTATCCTTGAGTGGAATCTCTTTGAAAGTGGGTGTGAATCCAACATCAACAAAATAAAACCAATCCATTTTAAGAGGTTTGATTTTGTTGAACCTACATTTAGGAAATCATCATTCTAATTTGGAGTGTATTTACATCCTATATTTATTTTGCATTAATATTGCATTAGGTTTTTCATTGGTTAATTTGCATTCTAGGGTTTCAATTTTTGTGTTATTGAAAGCTCATATAGCTTGCATTTTTGCATCTAATTTCATCAAAAATCAATACAATTTTACATTTGAATCTCATATTTTCATCAAAAAACATAAAAAGCATGAAATTCAATTCAAAAATTCAAAAAAAATAGTACCTGGACTCATTTTCCACCTTGGGAAAATTAGTCCTCTGTATATTTTTCAATACATTTTCTGGCATTATCTCTTTATTTCAGTATGTATACTTTCTATTCCATTACATTTAGCTTAAATTCATTCATATTTTGCATTGCTTAAAATAAAAGTTGCATTTACAACAATTTTGCATAGTTTACAATTTGAAATTTACATTATGGATATGTGCTTTAACAAGCTTTAGATGTCATTCAACTCCTTAGTGGATATGTCAAGTTGTGCTTTTGGAAATGACCCTAATGACATTAAACAAACTCATGCTCACTCAACTCCTAATGCATGTCCTCCTCATGTTGTGGACATCATTGGAGAAGATGATGATAATATGAATAGGTTCCTAAATGATTGTCTTGACAACCTTAAAGCTAATGCATCCTTCTATCCATCCATGAAACAAAAATATCTTCCCACAATACCACCTCTTGAGATATTTGGTTACTTACATCCTAAAACAAAATTTGAACCTAAGAGGTCCCTACATCAAGTGAATCTAGTTCCTCTAGACAAGCAAAACTCAACCATTCTATGATAATAAAGTAACCAACACTCCTATTAATCTTGAAGAAACATATGGAAAAGGATTCACAATATTGAGTAAACAAGGATTTGATACAACAAGTGAGCACGAAATTCATCAAATCTTAGAAAAAATACCAACAAATGAAAACACAAAGGGATTATGATATCAAGATCCCCCTCACAACAGAAAACCCCCTCGAGAATATCTAAGGCTCTGAAGTGATGGTAGGTGATCTTGGATTCCCCTCTCGATCTAAATGTCCTTCTTCCTAAGGAACAACCAATGACTCATAACAACGAAAATGATAAAGATAAGATCACCTTAGGACCTCTTGCCCTAATCCCATCTAGAGAATTTCATGAATATATCAAATGCAAGAGGCCTTACAAATTACAAAAATTACAACCCCTTTGTCCACTACCTCAAAGTGAAAGAAAATTACAAATACTTCTTAATAAAGGACTAATAACATTACCACCTATGAATAAATTAGTTCAATATCCTAAAGATGCAAAAGTACCACATTGCACAATTTTACTGATGAATGGTGTACATTCCAACTAATATTGAAAAGCATTCACTTTGATGGCAATGATTTCCATCGCATGATTGTCTAGCTTAATATTGTTTCACCCCTTATCATGTAACAGTTGTAGAACATTCTATTCTCACTATTACATGACCTTTCCCATCACCTTCCTCAGGTCATTCTTGTCTTGCACTCAATGAGGGCAAGCAATTGATAGCTTTTCCCTAGTAATCCATTTGTCATTGTCGCTTACCTACGTTGTTCACCTTTCACATATACAAACTATGATTGGGAGGTGGATGAAGTACTCATAGGTTGACTTGCGTTTAACTTACTATTCATTTTCTTTATTTCCTTTTCATTTTCTTTTTGTGTGTGATTACATGTGTGAAATTTGATCTCCCGTAATGTTCTATTTGATTTTCTCTCTCTTCGTGACATTCCTCTATTTGTACCTTCATTTATCTCTATGCCATGTATCTCTTTCACTTTTTAATCTTTATATCTTTTTCCTTTTCCTTTTGGGGATGACACAAGGCATTGAGACACCCTATGTCTCTTCCATGTTGACCCAAAAGGATTTTTTCTTTTCTTTCACCTTTTTGTTTATCTTTTTAATTTGTCTTATGTTTTCCTTTTAGGGATGACACAAGGCGTCGACATACCCTATCTCTCTTCCATGCTGACCCAAAAGGCTTTATTTTTCTTTTTGCTTTTTCATTTTCTCTTTTGTCTTGTGTTTTTCTTTTGGGGATGATGCAATACATTGAGACATTTAGGGTATGTGTAGGATCATCATGGAAAAAATAGGCCCTTAAGTGGCAAAAATTTAGAAAAATCGAGTTAGGAAACTTGACATAAAAATTTGAATAAGTTATTTATATTATTTTAAAAATATGTAAGAATAGAATCTATAGAAAATTGAATGTAGTTTATAAACTACTAGGTTTATTTAAAAACATAAAATCTATTTTTGAAAATTTGAAATTTCAATGCGAGTACTTAAATTTCAAGTAAAAATAAGAAGTAGGTGTTTGTTTGACCACCCTAACCACAATAAAATGATAATTATTTTTTATAATATTTTAGATACAAGTAGAGGACTCATGTCCCTATGTGATGCATTTTTTTTTGTAATTTTCTTCCAAGTAAATTTAATTAATTATGAATTTTTTATTACAACTTTAAAAAAATATAAAAACTCATATGTCTGACCACCTTAACTTGGTTAAAACTTCATGAAATTCATTTTTTTTAATCCTATAGTATGTGAAGCATAGAATGTGACACATGTTTTGGATTCAAAAAATGTGATACTGTTTGAAAGCTATATATGTTTTTCAATTAGCCTATCAATCAGGACTTTAGTCGTAATTCAAATAGAAATAGAATAATAATTATTTATCAAATTCAAAGTAAAGCATAATTTATATTGGTGGAAAGCTGAGAAACTCCTTTAAAACCCTTTCTTGTTTCATCAATTTTGGGTTAAAAAAAAATTGTCAACCACATACCCTGCACATACCCATCATATTGCCACTTTTTGGACCATCATGATCCTACACATACCCTTCATGTTTCTTCCATGTTGACACAAAAGGTTTTTCTTTGTCTTCGCTATCTTTGTATCATTCTTCCAATTCTATGTGTATTAGGGGGATGATGAAACTTCCAAGCTCTCTAAAAAAAACTATAGCAAAGAACATACTAACCCCAAATCCATAGCCCCCTTATGTGTTTAGTGTTTTCATTTTGGGGGCAACCCCTTTCTTTTCTTTTTCTCTTGCATGGCATGGCTTTACTCGGAAACATATGACTTGGAATAAGGCTTTCCAACTTGGATCCCATGTCTTCCTTCTTGTTAGCATTTTTCATTTGCTACTTTAAAGTAATTGCTCACAATATGGTGTTTAGAAATTTCTTTAAAGTTGGGGCATACATTGGCATTATTCTTTTGAATTTTCCTTTTTCTTAGTTATTGGTACAACCTTCTTACTTCATATGATGTGTTTGTCACTTTATGGATGACATTGGGTGTAATGTCCTTTAGGATCATGATCTCTCTTAGAATATTTCTTTCTTCTTAATGGCTTGATGTGATGCACTGCATCCTCTAAGTTGTGAATTCTCTATTCTTTGATTGGTCCTTTCTTGGAGACATTTGGCACAATGTTCCCTAAGCTAATGACCTCACATGAACTAAAAAAGAATCCTTTGAACATTATTTTCATGTTTCATTTTTCATTTTTTGTTATATGGCCACCCTGCATAAGAAAACTTGCATGCTTTTAGCACCATCTTGTTTTTTCATTAGCTCCAAGAATACAAATGTTTTCTTGCCTCATGAAGCTTGAAAATCATTTTTGTGTGGTGCCTTATTCGAGTTATTAGGAGGTAGAACTGTGGTATGGTTGAGTGGGAAGCCTAATCCAAGGCATGAATTTCCCCATATCCACTTGTGTGTGTGTGAGTGCATACCATCCATGAGTGTATGTTTCTCACCTTTTAAGAATTTTGACCTATCGAATAGCCAAAAGTTCTCACCTCAGAATGAGTATGCATTTTTCAGACAAATAACCTAGATCTTATCCACATCAGGATGGAAAAATAGTCAAATCTTGATCCGATTCTTTTCATATCCCTCTTTTCTCTTTTTCATCTTTGGTAGTGCATGCTTGGCCTTGAAATTTATCTTTATATCATTCTCATGTGTCTTCCTTTGTGCTCATGTTAGTTTGTTATGGGATCTTGATCCTAGGAGTTTGATCACCCCTCTTGATCATTGTCATCTCATCTTTCTATAATTGGTGCATTGTAACCACTCTTGATGTGTGTTTATCTACTTTAGTGTGAGTTTGCAATAGGTTCATCCTCTCACTAAAGTGGGAGCTAAATGGAGTCATTGAAAAAGTAACCCTTCTACTTTTTCTGGCTTGTTTGGGCCCACTTTGTGATTTTGGCTTAATTTTGCCTTGATTTAGTGTTGCAATGTGGATACACATTCAAATTAGGTCTTGGGGCCTTGTGAACTAATGGGATTTTAATGGTTCATTGCAAAAGTGTTGTGAAGTAACACACTTTCACACTTTTCTAAGGTTTTATCAAATAAGCTAAGCATTTTAATCATAATCAACTTTCATCTTGCCTTATTTAGAGTGTTTTAAAGTGTTGTAACACACTTTCAAATTCCTCTAGGCTTTCCATTAATAATTGGGATTTCTTATGCTTTAATTGGTCCTATTTTGCATCCACAAGCCTCATTTATTGTATCTTTTTGAGGATAATTCCAACATCAATTAGTGACAATCATAATTCAGGTGTTCCTAGCTTGTGTGGCCTAGATTTATTGTCTAGGACTCATTTTCCACCTTGGGTGAATGAGTCCCACCTAGGTCTTTTTGGACCGAATGTAGGTTTCACACATTTCTAGGCATTTTTTTCATCCCATACATTATGTGTGATGGGACTCATTCGCCGCCTTGAGAAAATGAGTCCCATGTGACCAAAATTCAAATTTAATTCAAATTTCTTGTGGGATTTTATTCTCTAAGATCTGTTGTTGGCTTGTAGTGTTGTAATTTTAGGAATTCTCACATAATTGAGTATAAATACAAGGTTCTTTCACTCATATTCTCACCTAACAAATTTTATAAGCATTCAAGAGTTCTCAAGAGCATTTAATCATCCACAAGAGCATTCAAGGCATTTAAAGGGTTGAGTATCAAGCATTCAAGAGCATTCTTTAAGTGCTAATCATCATTTCAAAGATTGCATTCTTCATGATTTTTATTGTCCTAGCATTTGTGATGTAGAGTTCATAATCCAAGCAAGTGTTTCAAAGAATATCTATCTCCTTCAAGCTAGAGTCAAGAACCACATCCATTGTAGCCATTTCAAACATCATTGCAACACCTTATTGCAAGGGTTTTGTGAGTTGCAACAATATATTTTGTTCATTCATCATTCTCCTTTTATATTCGCTTTCATTTCAAGGTTTAATTACCAATAAAGGGTTTGACCAAGGAAAACCCCTATTTACTAACCCCCACAACATTTTTCCCTCTTCTTGCGTGTGATTTACAAGGCTAGGTTGTAGATTTACCAAGATGATAAGTTGGAGAAAAGTTTTCACATCCTCAAAATCCCTAAAGTTATCATCAAGCCTTGGATAAGCTTGGAGAAGGTATACAAGTGGCATTTTGTAGTTTCAGATCTAGAAACTAGTAAAAAAGAGTGGAGCAGACTGAGAACAATAGAATCTAGTTCAAAATTTATAGAAAAGAAGAAGTGGAATAATTCACCACTATTGGTGAATGAGTCCCACTGTATGGGCCTAAAAAATAATTTTATAGATTTGGATATTGTCTTGGCTGAAATCTATTCCTGCGCATTTTCCTAGAAACTGGACTGATTGGCCTAGCTTGGTGAATGAGTCCCAGTTAGCATCAACAAAAAAAAATTTAGTGATCAAGACCTCCATTCTACCTTCTTCAGTTTTCCAGGTGAACACTTTCAGTTTCATAGCTTTCTGTTACATGTTATTCATCTTTCTAATTCATCTTTCATATCACATTGTGTTTTCCAATTCATTATCTTTTCAAAGTTTACACTTGGTGATGAACCCCTCATTAGCTATCATTCAGTCTCTACAATAGCACTATTGGAAGATTTCAATCTCCTTTGCTTTGAGATCTCTAGGGTTATCCTTGAGTGGAATCTCTTTGAAAGTGGGTGTGAATTCAACATCAACAAAACAAAACCAATCCATTTTAAGAGGTTCTAGGGGCATACATCAAAACTCATGTTTCATTGTGTGATTTATTTCTTGTGATGTGTCCTTTTCTTGGTGGTGTCATTGGGCTTGATTTCCTTTGAGATCATGACATTTCTTTTACATTTCCTCTCTTGGAGACATTAGGAACAATGTTCCCTAAGAAGAAACCTTACATGAACTAAGAAAAATCCCTTTGAACATTCCTTACACTTTTTTGCATTTACAATAACTATTATATGGCCACTTTGCTTGCTTGTGGTGCCATCTTTTTTGTTCATGAGTTTCAAGCATAAAATGTTTATCTTGCCTCATGAAGCTCAAAGTTGGTTATTTGTTCACGAGCTCCAAGCATAAAAAGTTTTTCTTGTCTCATGAAGCTCAAAGATCATTATTATGTGGTTCCTTATCAAAGTTATTAGGAGGTATAGCTTTGGTATGGTTAACATATGATGAGAAGCCTAAACGTGGGCATGAATTTCTCATTAGATGGTGAGAAGCCAATACAGATGCATGAATTTTTCACTAATCCCCCATTTGGATGCTCACCTAGTGGATACCCTGAAGTTTCTTTGCCTCAGAGTGAAGGTGCATTTTTTGACAAAAAATGTAGATCTGATCCACATCATATTGGAAAAACAATTGAGGCTTGATCCACCTCTTCTTTTTTTTGCTTGTTTTTGTTTTTCTCTCTTTTTATTGACATTGCATGATTGTGTATCTTAATGTTGCATATTATACACCTTTTGTGTGTCCTCTTATGCTTGTGTTGGTTTGATGTAGGATCATAGACTCTGGGGTTTTGACCACCTCCTCGATATTTATTATCCTAGACCATCCGCATTGGTACACTTGGACCCCTTTTGAATGTCTAATTTATTATGCTTTTGAAGCAAGTTTATCCTCTCACTAAAGTTGGGGCTAAATGTGTCAACGAAAAAAGTACACCTTTTCCTTGCTTGATTTATGAATAATTAATGATAAATTGGACTTGATATCATCTTCATCTAGTGTTGTGATGTTTTTTCGCATGTCCACATTAGCTTTTGGGCCCTTTTAAAGCTAAATAAACCCAAGTTTTCCTTAATTTAGTTTTGTAAAGTGTACTTCTAGATACCCTTTTTTCCAAAAGCCTTGATTTGGGTCTGATACTCCCAGACTAGTGTATGAATCCCAGTAGTCCAAAATTTCAATTTTTTTAGAGTTTCATAGCTTCATTCAGTCTTCTTCGGGTTTCCAGGTGGACACATTTAATATTTCAGTTCTTTGTTCTAATTTATATGTGTTTTTAGGTCATTTAGTGAAGTATTGCATCATATTAGGGTTAAGCATTAGATCTTACATTTCATTTATCTTTCCAAGCCCTAGCTTGGTGGTGAGCCCCTCTTTTGTTCATAGTCAGACCCTAAGACAACCCTATTGCAAGATCTATTTCCCCTACTTCATCATTGGATTAAGATCTCTAGGGTTTCCTTGAATCTGGAGCATAGAAGATTGTTGTTCTAGGTCGCAAACCCAAGTGACAATGATTTTATATCATGTAATAAAATATTATAAATATAAATCTTTTTCCTCTTTTTAGATGAGAAATTATGAAATATAGGAATAGGGTTTCAAATGCTTCTACCCACCAAAACAAACTCACAAAATATCATAATTCATATTTTGAGTATTTTTCAAGTGTCAGGTTATGGCAAAACCATGATATGCACTATTATTTTTTTAATGATAGTGTAATGTGTATGTATTACATTGCAAACAAATTATTCCTTATTTTGTTTGGATGAATTTATGTTTTTAGACAAAAGAGTACTTTTTAACACATGTTTTTCCCTCAACTAGGTTTACTTGTAGAAATAAAGTTTTCCAATGAAGAGACAAAGATGGAAGATAGATAACAAAGGGGAAATAAAACCTTATATTTCCCCTCACAATATTTAAAACTGAGATTTTAATTGTAATATTTTTTATTCATGCATTATTTAGCAGTAAATATATATTAATATGAAACAACTTGTGATTGTAGCTTGAATTTTCAACAATAGTCCAAATTTAGAAAGCATAAGAGGAGATGATCAATAGATTATTAATCACTACCTCAAGATTTAATGATAATTGATACTTGATTAAGTGAAGTACAAACTTTAAAAGAGTACAATGAATTAGTCATCTCTTAGGTCCAAATTATATAAATTTGTTTCCCTATAGTGAGATGCATTGAAAATATTCATATATAAATAAAGTTGAAAGTGGAAGAAACCCTTCAAAGAATCTTGTTTTTCATGCTAAAAGAGAGTCATAATTTTTTGAAGGTTCTTATGTTGATATATGTTCTTTCCTTCTTGAGGAAAATCCATGTTGTTGCATTTGACGAATAGCTCCAAAGAATAATGCGGTGGTCAATTTTCTTCTTTAATTAGTCACTTACTCTAAATCGAAGGCCAATCATCTAATTAATTCTCAACTAAGAACTAAGTGTTAATCTAAGCTAGCAATATGTTTTTCTACCATTTTATAGAATCAAAATCCAAGCGACAAGTTTCAATCATCCTTTGAAGTGAGAAATGTATCTTAGTGATTCCATCATAATTAAATCTATAATATCTCTTAAATAGTAAATCAAAAGAATACCAACTTTCTCTTATAGTTTATTTTGTCTTTATTAGTTCCTATCGATAGGTAGGTTATCTATTGTATTCATTGAATTTGACTTAGCAATTGTTGCTTCACCAATCAAATTTTATTGTTTAAAATATTTTTTTCTTTTCCCTATAGTTGGGATTTAAGGACATATTTTTTGTATTTGAAAAATATGATTTATCTCTTTTCCTATTCATTGGAGTAGGGCTATTATTTATATTCGTTTAATTTAATTAGGAAAATTGGGGGAAATTATATATCATGGAAAATATTTAATCCCTTGGAAGAAATGTTATGAGATGGTGGCATGGTGGGTACTGAAGTAGTGAATGCATGTTTAATGCATTAAATGTAAATTTCAGGAGATGTGGTTGATGGATGGTGGGTACAGAGGCAGTGATTGCATAGTTAATTCATGAAATCTTAGGCGAGTGCAAGGTTTATATTTGTGCCTAATCTTGTTTGTTTATTGTTTTTTGAAAAGTTTGTGAGTTTTTAGTTGGGCTTGAACATGAGAGGAGCCAGAGGATTAGTGGACTACTGGTGAGTGGCTGGTGTGTCTATTTATGATATTTCATAGATATAAGTATTTCTTGTTGTTAGAAAGGCTAATGCGGAAAATGGGTAGAGTAGATGGCATATGCAAATTGTGGGAGTTGTGTTGGAGAGTTGTTTGGTATGCAAGTGATGAATGCATAGTTGATTTATGAAATATTAGGCAAGCACTGGGTTTTATTTGTTCTAATTCTCATTTTTTTATTGTTTGTTGAAATTATTATTATTTTTTAACTTTGAGCTCTTCTCATCCATGTTCTTTGTTCTAAGAGTAGTGTACTATTGGTGAACGTATTTTCTGTTTGTTTATGATACTTGTAGCTAGAAGTATTGGCTATTGTCAAAAGGGATAAGGGGGAAAATGGGTACAATAGATGACATATGGTTAGAGGAAATAATGAATGCTTTGGGAAAGGTGTTGTATTCAATGGTTGAGTGGCGAGCATCCTCTCAGCAAAGCTTTCAAAATACATAACACATGCCTAAATTTTTTCCCAAAGACAATTTACTATTGTAATCAATCCATACTTCGCTGCATTTGATGTGTTCAGGTGTTTTCCACTATGGAGGAATTTAATGCATTGACTATGTATTTGTTGCTTGGGTAGCCACCAACCTATGGGTAAAGCTAATAAAATACATGGTATGATGTAGTGTTTCATGTTTATTAATAGCATATTATATTTGAATGCAAATTATATGAGATGTGTTGGAGAGATGTGGTCAACCGTTGGGTACATAGGCAGTGATTTCATAGTTAATTCATGAAATATTAGGTGAGTGTTGGATTTCTAATTTTTCCTAATCTCATATTTTTTATTGTTTGTTGAAAATCTTGTGAGTTTTTAGTTGGGCTTGAATGCAAGAGAAGCTGGAGGATCAGTGGACTACCGGTGAGTGGTTGGTGTGTTTGTTTATGATATTTGATAGCTAGAAGTATTGCTTGTTGTTAGAAGGGCTAATGGGGAAATTGGGTAGAGTAGACAACATATGAAAATTGTGGGAGTTGTGTTGGAGAGTTGTTTTGTATGCAAGTAGTGAATGCATAGTTAATTTATGACATCTTAGGCAAACACTGGGTTTTATTTATGCTAATTCTTGTTTGTTTATTGTTTGTTGAAAAGCTTTTGTGTTTTTAGCTTTGAGCTCTTCTCGTCCATGTTATTTATTCTAGGAAAAGTCTACAACTAGTGAGTGGCTTTTCTGTTTGTTTACGATACTTGTAGTTAGAATTATTGGTTGTTGTTAGAAGGGCTAAGGGGGAAAATGGGTATAGTAGATGACATATGGTCAAAGGAAAGGTTGAATGCTTTGGGAAAGGTGTTGTATTCAATGCTTGGGTGGTAAGTAGCCTATCAACAAAGCTAGCAAAATACATAACATGTGCCTGGATTTTTTCCTAAAGGCAAGCTATTGTTGTAATCAATCCAAAGTCCTTGCATTTGATGTGTTTAGGTGTTGTACACTTTGGAGGAATTTAATGAGTTAACTATGTATTTATTGCTTGGGTAGCCACTGGCATATGGGAAAAGCTTACAAAATACATGGTTTGTTGTAGTGTTTCATGTTTATTAATAGCATATTATATGTCAATGCAAATCGTGTGAAATGTGCTAGGGAGATGTGGTCGAAAACTGGTGGGTACATAGGCAATGATTGCATAGTTAATTCATGAAATCTCAGGTGAGTGTTGGGTTTCTATTTGTGCCTAATGTATTTATTTTATTGCTTGTTGAAAATCTTGTGAGTTTCTAGCTGTTCTTGAATGTGGGAGGAGCTAGAGGATCAGTGGACTACCAGTGAGTGGTTGGTGTGTCTTTTTATGATATTTGATAGCTAGAGTAGATGGCATATGTAAATTGTGGGAGTTGTGTTGGAGAGCTGTTTGGTATGGAAGCAGTGAATGCATAGTTAATTTATGAAATCTTAGCTGAGCATTGGGTTTATCTGTGTTAGTTCTTGTTTATTTATTTTTTGTTGAAAATCTTGTGTTTTTAGTTTTTTTTGTGCAGTTTTTGCACACACGCGCCGCTGAAAGCAGGGAACCTCTTTTTCTTTTGCTTTTGTGTTTCTAGCCCTTTGATTTTGAGGATTTTCATTGTCTTGGCATGAGCTTAAAATGTTTATCTTGCTTGACTAAGTGATTCCCCTAAGTTGCATATTGCAAATCTTAAGTTTTAAACAAAGTTCAAGTTTTTGCTTTGTTTCAGGATTTTCTGCCCCATCTGGATTTTCTCGGGTCCCACTCAAACTCTAGCAAAAGGGTTTCAGTGCTTTAGTTCGAAGAATTCGGTTCTTCACGGAATTCCACCTGGGCCAGATTTTTCCAAAATTTTGTCTTGCCATCGGGTATCTGGGTTTCTTCAGTTTGTCTAGTCGACTGCATTATTACTCATTGTACGATTTGTAAGGGATGTATTTATTTGATCTTTGGGGATTCTTATGCCATTATGCTTTATCATCTATGTTCAATTGAGTTGAGGATTTTATTCTTTGAATGTTGGACTTGATTTGGGGCGCTGGATTTGCAAATTGTTGGATTTGGTGGTGATTTCCTAGGCATTATCGTTGCTGTTCTTTGTTGAGTTCCAATAAACTGACATTTGTTATCTCTAAGATCAATTTCCACTTCATCAAATGGTATGTACATGTTTCCTTGCTCTTGATTGATGAATGTAAGTAGTGCTTTGGCATTATAGATTTGCTTGGAGTTTGAATTCCTATATGTTTGGGCATTTCGTGGCTTGGGTTGTGTGATATTGTCTGATTTATGGTTTCCTAAGTAAGTTTCAAGTTCATTCTTTCATTCGCATCTAGAGATTGCTTGCTTGTGCACCATAAATAACCTTTGTGAGAACCCAACAGTCAAGTTATCTGAGTCCAAGCTTGCTCTATGCATTAATGGTCAAAATTTAGGGTTTCATGCCTAGGGCATCACCATTTCATCTAAATTTGCTTTCAAGTGAGCCTAGAATTCAAGGAAGATCTGTAGAAGGTTCAAGTTAAACTGGTTCCATACCGAGGGTCCTAAAATTTGTGATCATTCAATCAATTTGAGTGAATGAGGTTGCAAGAAAATGATGGTATTTGGCATTTTAAGATCTTCATGGAATTCCTCTTCAGCCGAAATTCCCTGACTTTCCGTTTTCTCCTGATTTTCCCAAAATTTGTAGTTTTTCAGAGTTTCATCTTCCCTGTGGATTTCTGTTTCATCTGGATCTTCCCGAAAGTCCTTTGTTCCCTTTTTTTTCTGAAATCTATAGACTATCGCTTCGTTCATGGAAATCCGTCTCATGCGGATTTCCCTGGAACTTGGTGGAAAACGAAGGATTGTGAGATGGCATGACTTGTTAACGAATGACTATGCATTTTATGATTAATCTGAGCTATTTTGAGATCTCTCATGTTGTTTCTTGGTTGATAATGATTGGATTAAGTTACTAATTGGTGTTTTCATGTTTATTCCACAAGAATCTGTCTGGCTAGGAATTTTTTGAAATTCCTCCCTGGCTTGGATTCTGCAGGTGGACCTGAAACCTGAACTCTGATATGATCATTTGATATGTGATTTAATGGAACCTTGCTTATCTTGGGACTCATTTTAAGGATGAATATGTTGTTTATGACTAATTTACTTGGGTTTGTGTGATCTTTACTATAGTTTCCTTTGTTGAGTGTAGGCTGAGTCATGCAATGTAGTGATTGGTGGAACCAGGGGTAAGGTGGTGAATCCAAGTGTTGAGGGGTCTTTCATTTATGAAGTAGAAAGAATCAAGATAGATATCAAGAGTAAGATTAGCTCCATCTAGTCAGTGGTAACTGATACAAATGTTGGACTATGAGACTATGAAGAGTTCAAGGCTAGGATGCAGCTACTTACATTGCAGTTATGGATAAATGGCCCTTGGGAGTGATTGGGAAAAGGCCGTTGAGCATTCAAGAGATGAAATTAAATCTATGGAAAGGAAATTCAAAGTATTGGTTACTCCACCATTGGCCAACTTGGAGAAGGCATTCTTGATATTACATGATAAGGAGAGGCGTGCTAAGGATAAAGAGGGAAGTAGTTAATACAATGTTGCATCGAAATTTGTGCTTCCAGGTTGACCTAGAGGGGGTTCGTGCATTTAATGAAATTTTATCTCATTTTGAATTCTCCTTGGGCCAACTTGTTTGTGGCTATTTAATTATTATAAACCCTAGCTGGGCTGACATGCTTTGGGGGTTTTCTATAAATTTTGCATTCTGCCTCATTTGTAAGACACAAACAAATAGAGATGGATAGATAGTTTTGATACAAAAGCGAATTAGGAAATAGAGCATAGTTAGAAGTATGTTCATTTTGACAAATATTGTAACATAAAACATTAGAATTGTTGCTGATATTCAGTGATTCAATACAATTAAAGACATTGTGATTTCTAGTGATCTCTTTGTGTTGACTTATCTTGCATGGTTCTTGTGATTCTATCTTTTGAAATTTCTCAAGGTTATTAAATGTATGTTAGATTTAGATTTAGATATGATTTAATGGTGTTTATGATTTGATGCTTGAAGTGTTTGCAACAATCCCTGGTCCATACTTTTTCGCAGCGAGCTGATTATTAGTTGCTTTGCAAAGTTAGCCTAGACCTTATATTTATTGTGCTTAGTTCAATTGTGAAGTTTATCTGTTTCAATTGCAATTGGGTTGTCTTGGATGAATGCTCATGATCTGAAAATATTTAATACCTTAGAAGATTGCACTATTTATGTGAGATTGCAAATTTATCTGGGTTAAGTAGGAATTAGTTTAGGAGGGATTGGTCCATTTCAAGTATTTCATCATTTACATTGTTAATCTTAGGAGTAGTTTTAATCTTAGATATCTTTCTGAAACCCTAATCTTTGTTATTTCTTTATCATTTGGGTCAGATTTAGGATTGAAGTATCATCATATTGCTAGATTTGATAAATTAAAGATTCAATATTTGCTTGTAGTAAGACCCCTTTGTGGTTACCAGTATTCTCACATTTATCACTAAGTTTTTTATGCATTGTCAAGACCTGACATTAGAGACCTTGGGGTTATCTCTTGAGGCTTGCTGATAGAGATTTACCTTTCAAGAGAGATAGGATATTATATTCTGTCTAAGTTGTGCAAAAAACATCGTCAACAACTTTGAGATCTTCCTTTCCATGTTCTTTATTCTAGGAACAGTGTACTATCGATGAGTGACTTTTTTTTTTGTTTATGATACTTGTAGCTAGAAGTATTGGTTGTTGTTAGAAGGGATAAGGGGGAAAATGGGTACAGTAGATGCCATATGGTTAGAGGAAATATTGTATTCTTTGGGAAAGGTGTTGTATTCATTGCTTGGGTGGTGAGTAGCCTATCAACAAAGCTCGCAAAATACATAACATGTTCTTGGCTTTTTTCCCAAAGGTAAGTTATTGTTGTAATCAATCCATAGTCACTACATTTGATGTGTTTAGGTGTTGTCCACTGTGGAATAATTTAATGAATTGACTATGTATTCATTGCTTGGGTAGCCACCGACCTATAGACAATGCTCACAAAATACATGGTGTGTTGTGTTTCATGTTTATTAATAGCATATTATATGTCAGTGAAAATTATGTGAGATGTGTTGGAGAGCTAGTGGGCATGCATGCAGTCAATGCATAGTTAATTCACATCTAGTGAAAAAATATTTGCAAAATATATAATGTTCTTCTATTTCCCTAATTTACTTTTACACAAATAAATAATAGGCCTAACCCAACCAATAGAAAAAGAGATAAATTGGTTAATATCTCTCAATTGCAAATGAAACCATTGCAATAGTAACTTGGTGCTTGGATTCAATTATTCCATGGATCCTAGTTACATAGCATATGCCATTCAGTATACATATTTGTGCAATAACGTCTCATAACAACAAAAAATACTTCTAGCCGCAGGAGGGATATCAGTTAAGTAACTTTGTAGAATGAACATGGTTGTAGTAAGTTACTATTGCAATCATTGAATTTTCTTTTGAAATAGTTGCTTGTTGGGATTTAAGCACATATTTTTGGTGTTTGAAAATTGTGTTTTATCTCTTTTTCAATTGGTTGGACTAGATGTATTATTTATTTCCATTTAAGTAAATTACAAAAATAGGGGGCCATTAAGGTCTTGTCGAGTGTAGAGGCATTGAATGCATAAATTATGTGTTGATTGCTTGAGTTGCGAGCAACCTATCAATAGAGCTTACAAAATTTGTATTTGATGTCTCAATGTTTGTGAAAAAAAATTACATTGGTCTTTTGCAAATTATATTATGTGCTTCTATGTTTCATGTTTATGAATAAGATATTATATGTTATGGACTCCACTCATTTGTCTAATTTGTCCCTATGTCAATAACCATTTATTGCAATTGGAGTGGGAGTCAAACATCTATATGATTAAACAAGGAACTAGAAGGTTAAATTCTTGTATTGTTCTTCCCTTTTGTTTCCATTGAATTTTAAGTCTTCCAATGTGCCTAAAAATTATGGCTTGGAAGATTTGTGAGCAACAAAGGAGAAGCCTGGTTCAAGAATTTGGCTTACCAAATAGATAGATGAGAATAGTGAATGGAATTGCATGTGATTCATAAACATGAAACTAATTGTGTAAACAACAGTAGGTTACTATTGCTATTAATAGTGAATACATGTTTAATCCATTAAATGCAAATTGTGTGAGATATGTTGGAGAGTTGGTGGATATGCATGCAGTGAGTGCATAGTTAACTCATGAAATCTCAAATGAGTGTTGGGTTTTATTTGTGCTAATTCTTGTTTGTTTATTTTTTTTTGAAAAACTTGTATGTTTTAAGCTCTACTTTCCATTCTTCCATGTTGTTTATTCTAAGAATAGTGCACTATTGGTGAGCAGATTGTCTATTTTTTTATGATACTTAATAGCTTGAAGTGTTGCATGTTGTTGGTAGGGCTAAGAGGGAAAATGGGTATAGTAGATGACATATGCTCATAGGAAAAACTAAATTCTTTGAGGAATATATTTTCAACTGAGGACACATTTAATGTATTAAGTATGTATTCATTGCTTAGGTGGCCAGTAGCCTGTCAAAAAAGCTCACAAAGTACATAATGTCATTTTGTGTTTCATGCTAATGAATAAAATGCTATATATATATATATATATATCAATTCAAATTGTGCAAGATGTGTTGGACAATTGGTGGATGTACAAGCAGTGAATGCATAGTTAATTGACATCCTACAATTAAATATTTGCAAAATATATAGTGTCCTATTTTTCTAATTTACTTTTACAAAAATGAATAATAGGCCTACTAAACCAATAGAAAAAGAGATAAATTGTTTAATATCTCTCAATTGCAAATGAAGCTATTCAAATAGTAACCTTCTGCTTGGCTTCAATCATTATGTATCTCGGTTACATAGCATATGCTATTCATTATACATATTTGTACAACTAGGCCTTGAAACAACAAAGAGTACTTCTAGTTGCAGTAAGGCAGATGCTTAAGTGATTTTGTAGAATGAACACAGTTGCGGCAAGTTACTATTGCAATTGTTGAATTTTCTTTTGAAATAGTTACTTGTTGGGATTTGAGGACATATTTTTGGTGTTTGAAAATTATGTTTTATTTCTTTTTTTATTGGTTGGAGTAGGTATATTATTCATTTTCCTTTAAGTAAATTACAAAAATGTGAGACATTTACAAAATATATAGTGTCGTATTTTTCTAATTTTGTTTAACAAAAATGAACAATAGGCCTACTCCAACCAATAGGAAAAGAGATAAAAAATTTCTAAGCAGGAAGGCTTTTTCTTGACAACATTGAATTGAAACAAAATTTTTCCTTATTCGATGCAATTATTTGTTGTGGCTTAGTGAGGTTTTAGCCTCTTATTGAATAGGGTCCTAGCTATTACAATAAAGTTTTTATTAACTAGAATTAGAGAAATTCAAACAACTGGCATAATTTTTAGAAGTATTTCAAGAATCAAATTTCATTAAAAAAAAGGAAAAAAAGCATTCAAAATTCTAACCTTGTAGTTTATTTTTCAAGAATCAAGTATACTTGCACCTGTATAGGCCTTTGTCCCTATTCAAATCCGAAAAAAATGATTTCTATTACAAGGACAATTTGAACAAATGATCACATTCAATGACAAACAATATGATATGCATAAACATGAAACATAAAAGAATATGAAAAATTTAACAACAGAATGCAAATTGTCTCACCCTTCTAACAATATGCACTTGATGTACATGGATTTTATCCCAAAAGTAAGTTACTATTGTAATAAATCCATAGTCACTACATTTGATGCATTCACAATTAACAAGACCTTGCTCAAAGTATTCAATTTTCCATATCTACCCTACTTTTTTGATTTCTACTATTTCATGCTTATGACAAACATAACATATGACATCTACTCTTACTTTGGTAGGGTTGCAATATTTGGTTGATTTCCTATAGATGCCTCATGCCTTTGAAACAATAATATGCTTTGTTTTTCCTCAACCTCCTTCACAGGATTTATAGATTAATAGATTACATTCTAATGCGTCAATCAAAGAAAAAAATTGTTTCAAGTCTATATTCTCACATGTTTACATGTTACACCCTTGGAATTTTCAATATCCATGACCCTAGTTGATGTCTGCAGGGTATGCAGTAGAGGAAATCAATACTCTATTAAATACAAATTGTGCAAGATAATATGTTATTCATAAACATGAAAGACAAAAGCATATGATAAAATTTGCAAAACTAATGGACTAGCACAATAAATTTATAGAATAGAGGCCATTAAAGTAAGGGATTAAGGAAGGGAAATAATACTGAAAAGTTTCTTAGCAATACTAATACCTTATAAGTTGTCAATGGTAAATAGATGTAAATGAGAGTGCTTGCTCTGATGTGCCAGCTATACCATTTTCTATTTTTTTGTAATTTTTTCCATATGCTCATATGTTTCATGTTTATGAATAACATATTATCTCGAACAATTTACATTTAACAGCCTATTGTTTTTGATCCAATGGTCATACCATTTAATGCATTAAATATGTGTTGACTACTTCAGCACCTACCATTTGGCAGCTAAATCTTGCACAATTTGCATCCAGTGATTAGATATTTGTAAAATATATAATGTCTTTCTATGTTTCATGTTTATGTATAAGATATTATATGTCATGGACTATGCTCATTTGTCTAATTTTTCCCCATAACATGAACCATTGTTTGCAATTGGAGTGAGAGGCAACCATATAGATGACTAGAAATATACTTGCTTCTTGAACAAGGAATTGGAAGGTTAGATTCATGTATCATTCTTCTCCTTTGTTTCCAAAGAATTTTAAGTCGTCCAATGTGCATAAAAAATATGAATTGGAAGATTTTTGAACAATAAAGGAGAATCCTAGTTCAAGAATCTAACTTACTGAATAGAGAGATGAGCATAGTGAATGGCATGCTATGTAATTCATAAACATGAAGCTATTTTTTGTGCAAAAGTGGCATGCTATTGCAATTGTTGCATTCACTTTCGAAATAGTTGCTTTTCCAAGGAAATTGTATTGTTTAAAATATTTTTTTCTTTTCCTATAGTTGGGATTTAAGCACATATGTTTGGGTATGTGTAGGATCATGATGGGCCAAAAAGTGACAATATGATGGGTATGTGTAGGGTATGTGGCTGATGACTTTTTTTAAACCCAAAATTGGTGAAACGAAAAGCGATTTTAAAGGAGATTCTCAGCTTTCCAGGTCAATATAAATTATGCTTTACTTTTAATTTAATAAATAATTATTATCATTTTCTATTTGAATTACGACTAAAGTCATGATTGATAGGCTGATTAAAAAACATCTATAGCTTTAAACAATACAACATTTTTTGAATCCAAAACATGCATTACATTGTATGCTTCGCATACTATAGAATTAAGAAAAAAATGAATTTCATGAAGTTTTGACCAAGTTAAGGTGGTCAAAAATATGAGTTTTTATATATTTTTTAAAATTTGTAATAAAAAATTCATAATTAATTATTTACTTGGAAAAAAATAACAAAAAAATATGCATCACATTGGGACATGAATCCTCTACTTATATGTAAAATATTATAAAATAAATTATCATTAAATTATTGTGGTTAGGGTGGTTAGACAGACACCTACTTATTTTTTCCCTAAAATTTAAGTACTGTACTCCATTGAAATTTCAAATTTTCACCAAATAGATTTAAAAAAATAAATAAACCTAGTAGTTTAGAAACTACATTCAATTTGCTACAGATTCCATTCTTACATTTTTTGAAATAATATAGATAACTTATACAAATATTTATGTCAAGTTGCCTAACTTTAATTTTTTTTGAATTTTTCACCACTTAAGGGCCTGTTTTTTCCATGATGATCCTACACATACCCGTTTGGTGTTACAAAATTATGTTTTATCTCTTTTTCTATTTGATACCTAGGGTAGGTCTATTATTCATTTTCATTTAACTGAATTAGGAAAATAGGAGGACATTACTGAAGTAGTGAATGCATGTTTAATCCATTATATGCAAATTGTGTGAGATGTGTTGGAGAGCTGGTGGGTATACAAGCAATGAATTCATAGTTAATTCACATCCAGTGATTAAATATCTACAAAATATATAATGTACTTCAATTTTCCTAATTTACTTTGACAAAAATGAATAACTTGGTTACATAGCATATGTCATCCACTATAATTATTTGTGCAATTAGGCCTTGTAACAAAAAAGAATAATTTTAGTGGCAGTAGGATAGAAGTGAAAATTTACGTGATTATTGATGTATTCAAAATTAACAAGACCTTTCCCAGACCATCCAAATTTTTTGTGCAAAAGTATATTACTATTGCAATTAGAAATCAATGCATGTTTAAGCTATTAAATGAAAATTATGTGAGATGTGTTCGAAAGTTAGTGGGTATGTAAGCAGTGAACACATAGTTAATTCATGATATCTCTGGTGAGTGCTAGGTTTTTTGTGTTTGTTGGGATTTGTTTATGGTTTTTTTTGGGTGTTCTCAACTGTCCAGGCATTTAATGCATTAAGTATGTATTCATTACTTGGGTAGCCACCAACCTATTAGCAAAGCTCACAAAATACATAATGTCCTTTTGTGTTTAATATTAATGAATAACATATTATAATGAGAGTCTATAGATCACAAATATAAACAAAAAGCACATGAACACATGAATTGCATAATGTTGAGCTCAATTGATAGACAACCAAGGGTCTCCTTATAAAGGAGAAATATCCAACCAAAGAAAAATATTAGGAAAATATCAGGAGATATTTAACCTACACAATAAATGCCATGACTAAGTAGGCTTAATTAAAAATGTGGATATGCACGCATTGAATGGAAACACTGAAACCCCTCTTTAAGCATAACTTAGGTGGGCATGGATAAAAATGGGTCCCAACTACTAGCCTGGTGAGGTACCCATGTACAATGCAATCTCTCTAAAAAAATTAGAGTAAGATAGAAAACCTAGTGGGAAAAAACTATCCTCCAAAAAGAGAGATGTGGAGAAGACTAAAAGCCCCCCCCCCCAAGGATGATGATGATATTGATATAGAACACACGCCAAGAAGAGCTTGTAGATGAATGAACTTGCTGTCAGTGAAGCATTTGGTGAATATATCAGCAACCTTCTCTGAAGATTGGAAAAAGACTAAGTTGATGAGCTAACCATGAATCAACTCTCAAATGTAATGCATATGAATCTCTGTGTTTGGTTTGTTGATGTTGAACTGGATTTCTACATATCTTAATAGTACTTTGGTTGTCACAATAGATGACAATAGGTAGCCTGAAAGGAATACCAAACTCAGAAAGAATTCCTTGAAGCCATATAGCCTCAGTAGCTAGTTAACAACACCCTTGAACTCTGCCTTTGTGGATGATACATCACTACCATTCTACTTCTTGCTAGATCAACTAATAGGGCCTAGACCAAGTGAAAATTTGTAACCTAAAATGGACTTACAATGCTCAGTATCACCAACCCAATTTGAATCTATATAACCAACCAAGTCAAGTGATGTACCAACTCTGTAGTGAATCCCAAACCCAAGAGTGCCATGAAGATAGTGAAGGATTCTCTTAGCTGCTTTCCAATGCAACTCATGAGGTTTCTGCATGAATCTCAAAACCATTCCTACTACATAGGCAATGTTTGGCTTGGTATGAGTCAAGTATATAAGACTACCAACAAGTTATTGATACAATGTAGCATCAACCAATGGTGTAGTACTAGAAGTCTCGAGCTTGACTCCAAAAAGAAAGGGAGTCTGAGATGGTTTGCAAGTAGTCATATGAAATTGTGCAAGGAGATCAAGAGTAATCCCTGAAGCTGACTGCGAAATCTCAATTCCAAGGAAGTAGTGTAATAATCCCAAGTCTGTCATGTCAAATCTATCCTAAAGTGATGTCTTCATTGCTGAAATGGTAGATGAAGTACTCCCAGTAATCAAAAGATCATCAACATATAGAACTAGTATCAAAAGTGAATCATCTTGCCATAGTAAATACACATTAGGATCATAATGACATCTAGTAAAACCTGAAGATAGGAGGTAGGAGTCCATCTTCACATACCAAGCTCTAGGAGCTTGTTTAAGAATATAAAGAGATTTATTAAGTCTACAAACTAAGGATGAATCCTGAACAAAACTTGGTGGTTGTTCCATGTAGATTTCCTCCTCAAGGTCTTTGTGAAGAAAGGCACTCTTCACATCCATCTGATGTACATTCCATCCATGTGATGCAGCTATAGCAAGTGTGAGTCTGATGGAAGTCATTTTAGAAACTAGTGCAAAGATTTATGTATAGTCAATGCCTACAACTTGTGAAAAACCTTTGGCTACCAATCGTGCTTTGTACTTATCAATTGACCCATTTGCTGAAAATTTAGTTTGATATATTCACCTTCATCAAACTATCTTCCTTCCCTTAGGAAGTGAAGTCAAATCCCAAGTGTGATTTCTAATCAAGGAGTCATATTCCTCATCCATAGCAATATCCCACTCTAGTATGCTTGATGCCTCTTTGAATGTTTGTGGATCAGAAACTAAAGCAAAAAAGGCATGTGGCCCCCCCTAAAAATCTACTTGAATCAATCTATTATCTATTGAATCTTGTACCCCTGTATTTGTTCTATGTATAGTGTAAGATGTGGGTGAGTTTGGTGCAGATATATCAACTTCTAATGCAATCCCTGAACTAGATGAAGATGAACCCTCATCATTGTGAGAACTAGAAGAAGAAGATACTATACTAGGAATCTGTTGAGAATGATCTGAATCATTAGTACTATAATCAGGATCTAAAGAGTCCACAATATGTGGAGAAGTGTCAAGTGTAGTTTCAGGAGATGTTTCTTCAAACTTAACACTTCTCTCAATAAACAACTCATGTGAGGTAGGGTGGAGTAGGCGATAGCCTTTTACACCATCTGGATATCCTACAAAGATGAAAGGTTTGGATTGAGGATCCATAGCCTTGTGTTTCTCTTTTGGAATGTGTGCCATTGCATGTGAGCCAAAGACTCTAAAATGATTAACTACTGGTTTCCATCCTTTCCAAGCTTCAAAGTGAGTGATACCCTTTAAGGCTTTATGTGGAACTCTATTTTGTATGTCACATGCATAGTTGATTGCTTCTGCCCAATATGATGGTGTGAGGCCCTTAGAGTCAATCATACAATTTTCCATCTCTTTTAAAGATCTTTTTTTAAGTTCTGCGATGCCATTTTGTTGTGGTGTATAAGGAACTATTCATTGTAGGTCTATCCCCTTTGATACACAAAACTGCTCAAAACTATTGTTGACATATTCTCTCCCATTATATGTTCGAAGAACCTTGATGACTTTCCCTGATTGTTTTTCAACAAGAGCTTTGAAATCTTGAAAAGACTCAAACACTTCTAATCTTTATCTAAGAAAGTAGACCCATGTAAAATGTGAGAAATCATCAATGAAGGTGAGAACATATCTAGCCTTTGTAAAAGATGGATGGGGAAAGGCCCCTGAAACATCACTATGAACACGTTCTAAAACTTGTGTTGCCCTCCTTGATTTACCTTTGTCAAAATTTTCTTCTGGATGCTTGGCAAGTGCACAACCCTCACAAAGCCCTTTATAAAATTTAACCTTAGGTAATCCCTTAACCATATCATGTTAACATAGTTGTTCAATATAGCGGTAGTTAAGATGGCCAAACCACTCATGCCATAGTTTCCTAACTTCATCTGAATGAGTTAGTAGTGCTTTTGGAGAAATATCTATGGAAAATTTGGAGAAGGCGCATAATCTGGTTTGGTGATTTTCTTCTCCTATTGCTACCAAATTGTTGCTTTGTAATTCTCTTATCTCAACTAAATCTGGAGAGAACTATACTCTCATACCTTTCCCTAAATGAGTTATTTAATACATTGAAAGGAGATTAGTTGAGAGTGAAGGTACACTTAGAACATTGGCAAATGTTCCTCCTTCAACTTCAACAGACCCTCTCCCTTTTACCAATGTTGGAGTATCATCACCTAAGGAAATTGTGGACATACTTGATGGTTCCAAGGATGAAAAGACAACCTGTGAAGAACCCATATGGTGTGAAGTACCAGAGTCTAGAATCCATGATGGGGATAAAAATGCTTTCACAACTAAGACTTTTCCCTTTGATTTCTCTTTGTCCTTAGTATTATCTTGATTTGATGAAGATTCCTTGATAGAATTAGGTAGCCCTATATTATTCTTTTTGAGAATTTGTTGTAGAACTTCAATCTTTTTCTTCATGCAGTGATGTTCATCATGTCCAATATTTTTACAAAAGGTGCATGCAACTCTCTTTTTACCTTGAGATTCCTTTTTGGAGTTGTCAATTTTGCTTTCTTTCTTAACTTCCTTGTCCTTTTTAGTGTTCTTCTTCTCCCCTTTTCAAGCTTGATGTGTTTCATTCCCTACAAGTAGGGCTTGAGGTTTCGTAGACTTCAAAGTACCCATTTGAATTAACTTTTCTTGCTCCCTTGTGAGGTCAGCAATGAAGTTATCAAGTGTGGGCATTGACCATGAGGCTCCAAGAGCCCTTTTAGTAGAGTAGAAAGTTGATACAAACACAGAAAATTCTGGACCTAGCTTGGAAAGTACATAAAGGATTAATTGATCCTCTTTCTTGTCAATTCCACAATCTTTGAAGTGTAACTTCAAGGATTTAAACTTAATAAAAAAGTCTTGTAAAGTTGAAAAATTCCTAGGACTAAGACCTAAGAGTTGATTTTCCAACTCATGGCTTTTAAGTTCATCGATTTTCCCAAAAAGTTTGTCAAGACCTTCCCAAACTTGGTTGGGTGTTTTAAAGTTCTCAACATAGAACAACAAATCAAGAGATAAATTTAAACATAGGAAACCAAATTCTTGATCACACTTATTAAAAAAAAATTCTTTGTCTTTAGCTGCATTAGGTTCTTTCTCTGTTCCCATAGTTACCCTATATAAACCTTTGTTCTTAAGCACAATAATTACTTTCACTTTCCAATCATGATAATTGAAAAGTGTTAAGGGCACTATAACAACATTAGATTCCATACTGCATTGACTAAGATAGTTATTTTGTAGAAATGCGGCAAATAAAAGATAGAAATGCCTGCAAAAGT